>JAHHUM010000902.1:528310-698744 GCA_036173005.1 Crenichthys baileyi
GATCTATACTGAGCATCATTTATTTGCAGATCTAGACTGATATTGACTGATATTCACCACAGCACAACCCAGAGAGGATGATCTGTTGTGTACATCCATGTTGACGCATCAGCTGGCCTGTCTCCATTATGTTCCCTCGGTCCTGTTCTTATCTTGTCTTATGATAACAGTAAATCACATCCCATGAGTCATATATATTGCTTTTTATTTGGGTTCAGAGGGGAGTTCTGCTGTTGATGAAAAGCTGCTCTGGTCTTGGTACACTAATGAATTTTGATGTTGTAAGCCTCTTTGGCTTACAACGTTAAAATTCATTTATTGCACACCCCAGGTTGACATTTTCTGGGCTGCATCAACCTCAGAAAGAAATTAGCACAGCTCAAGTATGTAATTACACAGTTTTGCTAATTTTATACATGCTTTCTGCCAATTATCTTTTCAAGGTAGGTTACTGGCACTATCTCTAAGCAAGCAAGTAAAGAGACATGGCAAACATGTAATGGGTAAAATATAAGAAAATGTCTTGGAATCGGATTTGATCCAATAATGTTAAATTCAGAATATGAATCCTATTTTTTATTTTTTTTTTTACTTATTTTATTTTTATTTGTGTCCCTTTTGCAGCTCTGCTGACATGTCGTCCTGATGAGTTTCAGTGCGGTGATGGTTCGTGCATTCACGGCACCAAGCAGTGTAACAAGGTCCATGACTGTCCTGACCACAGTGATGAGTCTGGCTGTGTCAACGGTGGGTTTCAGAAACTAACACCCTCCCACCCCAACATCGCCACAGTTCTTTATCTAAGCCTCTGAATTCTTCTCTTCTTTCCAAAATCTTATACAACTCTTGCTACCGGAAGTGAGCACCTCTCTTTTAAACTATTCATTAAAGAACATCCAAAGCATTCAGTGGGTTTGGTGGAAAATGGTGGATGTTCACTGATCAGGCATAACATTATGGTCATTTGTACACTGTTGAAAGCTCCAAAAATAGGTATGTTAGCATCAGAACTGGACCTCTGAGCAATGGCAGAAGCTGGCCTGGTCTGATAAATCACAGTATTTACATCACGTGTGTGTGTCGTTAATCTGGTAACCACATGAAACCAGTATGCACTATGAAGCCCAGTTAGATTGGTGGAGCCAGTTTGATGGTAGGGCAATGATCTGCTCGGTACAATTGGGTTCTGGGCTGGTATTCATGTGGATGTTTTTTGACCTAAGCATTGTCATTCCCTATATATACACCCTTTTGTTCCCTGATGGATGTCCCATCTCTCAGCAGGATTATCCTCTCACATAATCATTTTGCCACAAAGCAAAAATGATTCAGAAATGATCTGAGGATCACGACGACGAGTTTGAGGTGTTCCCCAGATCTCTGAAAAAATTAACATCTGTGGAATTGCTGGACAACCTTACAGGACTTAAATTATCTGCTGCTAACATCTTGGTGCCATATAAAACAGCTCATCTTCTGGGGTCTGGTGGAAACAACTCCTATGGCTAAGGTTTATTTTGATATGCAAATACAGTATTACACAGGTGGTCTTAATTTTAGGCCAAATCAGTGTGCATCATTTCAGTATTTGTTTTGTTCCATGTGAGTTAATGTACTACATGTAAATAACTTCTTATAATTGCATATGCATTCATAGCAGCAAGCGGTTGTTTTTTAAAATTTTCACCAAAAATGTTGTTTTCGTGAAATGTACAAATATTGCTGTAAATGTATCATAAAAATCTCTCGAGTACTATATGTTCTTAGTGACAATGAAGTAATGATTACAGTAATGATCAAAGTGACTGTATTATTGGATTTGTGTATCTGCTGGAAATGGAGCAAAGCTGATTTTATCAGCCCCAATCTGAATCTTGAAGATAAAATTCCTCTTTACTGTCTAAATAAGGGGAAATTAATTATCACTGGAGCACATATTATCACATGCCACTCAGGGTTGCTGCATATGCAAACAAACAGTGCTGATGCTAATAATACTTTATGTTATACCAATATATGATAATGCAGCAGTCCTTTTCCATGTAGCTGATAGTTTTAAAGGTTTCACCTGTTAAATGTAAAACAAAACTTTAGTCAGATGTCGAAAACATAAAGCAACTTTCTTGCTTGTTGGAGAAGTGAGTGACCTGTGGTATCCAAAGGTATCTTATCACTAGAAGAAATATTGCAAAACCTCACGTTACATCTAAGAGAGCAACAGGTGAACCTCACTGGTTTAAAGCACAGGAAAGCTGCATTAAATTGTTTACAGCATGGTGCTACCTTGTTGAGTGGGTGGATTCATTTAGTCTGTTGCTTTTAGCTCTCTAATTAAAAGCTCTTAATAAAAGCAGTTTTCTTCATTGTGCCATTCATTATCTAAAACGAATGCACTCTTGACAAATGCAGAAAACATCTGTTTTTGGTTTAAATTTCTCCTAGCGGGTGTGGTAAACGTGGGAACAAATGATTTCTTATGAATCTGTGAACAAAAGGTGTGAAGCTGACATCAGTTAGATAAAATGAGGCAGGATTACCAATGCTGAAGTTTACTTTTAGTCCCTCATATTTTCAGTTTAAGCAGCTATTCGGAGGGGTAACTAAAGTGTGAAGAATACAAACTAATATGAACAAGCTGGTAAAGTTTTTTGGATTCAGACAGTGCTCTCTGTAGGCCACGTTTCTAAGTTCCCCTTCTTATGGATAATTTATCAGCTTCCTGCTGAATAAAGGTGCACGGAAATAAGAACAAGTAAGAGAAAGTAAAATTCAGAAGAGGAGATGAGAAAGTTTAACAGTGAACATTAATGTTTTTACATTGTAACTTTTTTTTGTGTAGGTGCTTGCAAACTTCAGTTGGAAGAATTATTTGCATGTTTACTTAAGGTTAATAGGTATATGGACCTGTTTTCACTTCCTCAAACAAAACATTATTTTTATGTGCAATTTATAGAGTTTGTTCTGTACTTTGTCTTTTTTGTTGCAGCCACAAAATGTGAAGGACCTCTGAAGTTTCAGTGCAAAAATGGAGAGTGTATTGACAACTCTAAGGTGTGTGACTCTGTCAAAGACTGCAAGGACCGCTCTGACGAGCCTAAGAAAGAGTGCGGTAAGATGTTGTATGTATTTAACACGTACAGGTCTGGTTGTAGACAAGCTTTTATTATTTCTGTCTTTGGTGAAACTAAAACATTTGTTCTGATACTGATACAGGAGAGAGTCCGTACATCTGTATCTAGAATGTGTGTTCTTTTTGTATAAGGGAATCATGTCATTTTGTTTTGTTCTCAGTTTTATTAGTCGACTACTCTGCACCCACAAACTGGGAACACACATTGACACAACAAAGCGCACTCATTAAATGACTCCTGGTGATACACATTAACCAGCCATTTTGTTAGGTGCATCTTTTCAGTTGCTTATTAACAAATTGTGAATCACAGCAGCATCTCATTGCATTCGGGCATCTAGAAGATCAAGATAACTTGCTGAAGTTGAGAGCATCATCACAATGGGAAAGGAGGGCATTTAAGTGTCTTTGAGTGTAGCATGGTTGTTGGTATCTTGAAGAGACTTCTGATATGGGATTTTAAATACTCAACACTTTACAGAGAAAGATCTGAAAAATAAGATTTTCTGTGAGTGCAAGTGTGTGAACACAGATGTCTTGTTAATGTCAGAGGAAAATGGACTGACTTGTTTGAGATCACAGAAAGCCAACAGTCGCTCACATAACCACTCATTACAACCAATGTACAGTATACAGAATACCACCTCTGAACATACAACAAGTCTTTCCTTTCCACTGTAGCCACATTCTTGCTCAGGAGGAGGGACGGCTGCAAAATCAGTGACTCGATGCAAATGGCTCTGCTTCCGTACACACAACCTTGGACCACCTGGCAGTTAGACTATCTTGAATGACATGCAGGATCAGATTGGACAGCGTGTCATTGAACCTTGAAGGTGATGGGCTACAGTAGCAGAAGACCACACTGACTGCCACACTTGTCACATAAGGACCGGAAACTGAGGCTATAATTTTCACAAGCTGACAAAAATAGATAGTAACAATGGGGAAGATGTGTCCCGGTGGGGCGAGTCTAGGTTTAGAATTGACTATAAATGGATGAAGCATGTGTCCATCTTACCTTGTATCAATGTCTTATGCTGGTGATGGTGGTATAATGGTATGAAGATATTTTCCCCTAAGAACCAAATAAACATAGTTTAAAAGTCACTGTCTACCTATGTATTACTGTAGACCGTTTCCATCCATTTATGACCACATAATGCACAATATGTCACAAAGCTCAAATGGTGTTAAACTGTTTGTTGAGCATACCTCAAAAGGCCTCAAAAGTCACTGGATCTAAATCAAACAGAGCTCCTTTGGGATATGGTGGAATAAGAGATTTCCTTTCCGCTGCACATGTGACAAATCTGCAGCAAGATGATATGTCCGTATGGACTAAAATCTCAGCAGGACACCCTGTTGAATCCATGCCAAGGCGAATTAGGGCCATTGGAAAGGCAACAACCAAGGTGTGCATCATAACATGACCAGTTAGCGTTTATATGGTTTCTGAATAGTAGTAGTATTAATTATTCATTTACATGATCATCAGAAGCATTAGGCTAAAACAATACAGTTCATTTTACAAAACTGTTCAAAAAGGAAAGCAAATCAAAAATGCTTTTTCAGAATTAACATGGTTATGCTCAGTTTGGTTGAAATGATATTCTTCATTACCTGAACATGTTTAATGAAATGAAAAATTAGAGATAAAATTGTTTGGGTTTTAGATATCAGTGAGAGAATTTCTGACACAAGAAAGTAAGAAGCCGACATCCAGCTTCAAATAAGGACATTCCTCAGAGGAATCTAAATCTGTGTGGGAAAAGTGACAGGTCCCAAAGCAGACTGACCTCTGCCAGAAAATGAAACTACAGAACCGAGACCGGTATTCCAGAGTGTAATTCCCTTCCCCTTCTCCCTCCTCTTCCTCCTTCATTTCACATTCCCAGCTCATTAAAAGCATGTCCACACACACACCTTCCTCATCTCTGTACTCGCACAACCTATTCCACATCTAAATCAAACACACAATACAGAGACTTGGATGCATTAGCATGTGATTCGCGATGCAACACACTTCTGCTCCGATGTTTGCCTTGCTGGCCTCTTACCCAAGAAAATAAAGACAATGCATTTCTGAGAGCACTCAGGGAAATGTTTTACTGTCTCATGGAAAAATATGACATCACTACAGCACTGGCTTAATACTGAACACCATTTATTTCTTCTACTTTCGAGGAAGGTATTATAACAGGCTCAACATACCACATCTGCAGAAAGGCAGTATAGATCTAGGAAGAGGAAAAAGATGCAATGTTTTCTCACTCATGGGGAAAAGGGATCTGCCCTTTAAATCTTCTTGGAAGCAGTGTGGAAAGAGCAGTTTCTTTTTTCACACATGGATTCTCTAGGGGCTTCAGTCTTACCCAGCATGCCCCTCCTACACATGGGATTGAGTGAGAGCTCACATGCTGCTGCATCTTGGTCTTTTTTTTAATCTGATGTCCATTTTGAACTGATAGGGGAATAGACGGTGCTGCTGTGAGTGGTAGGTTGCTGCCACGCATTCTCTCTGATTTATAGAAGGGAATTTAATGGCGACAGTGGTTTAGTTTGTTGGCAGTAACAGACAACAGAGGGGAAAATTACATGAGAGAATTTACTTTAAATCGGAAGAAAGTTCACCTTTCTCAAAACCAGTAACTCACCCTCCTCAATTTGTGCAATAGGAAGGCCTAGTTTGTGGTCTCTGCAGTCTCAGTATAACTTTTAGCAAATTCAGCAAGCCCAGTAGCTCTGTGTCAGCTCTACAAAGGATTTCACATACTTTCAGCTTTTTGTTTTGATTTTTCCAGCCTGCAGCTTGCTGTTTGGCTGCACTCTAAAGATCAATAGTACTCTACTTGCTATCTGTTCAGAACCAGAGTGCTATTACATGGTAGACCTCATAGCTCATGAGGTGATGTGATTGTTTTACAAGTTAAAAAGAATGGAGACTTAAGACGCAAAGCTAACAGTGGCTGTATAATTATCAGAAAATCCACATTTACAAAGTGCTGCCACTGGCAGCCGATAAATTTCATGTGTACTTTTTTAACTCCTTTGATGATCGAACATCAGGGCATCATTCCCTTTTTTTAGCTGCTTAAAAGAGGTATCAGAAATATAACTAGTCTGTAAAATGTCTCCTTTGACTTTTCTACTCCTACTTTGTGCTTTTCGGGGTGGTAGGAGGCTGGTGTCTGTCCTAGCTGTCGTCGTGTTAGAGAAGGTTCACCCAGCACAGATCAGTGTCTCAGGGTCATTGAAGAGACATAGTGGCCAAACAATCCGGCAAATCTGCATTAACTCTTAAGGGCTACATAAACCCGTGGCATATGACACACTTCTAAAAGTATTCCCGCATTACTAGTCTGGTGTGGGTTGGGCACAGTGCCTTAAAGCCACCGACCAGACTTCACTTGGTAAGGATTTAAGGAGCTGTGCCCAAAAATTCCTTTTTAAGCCTGTTTTCGTTTAGTAGCACTGGTCCTTCTGATATAACCATCCATGGCTGAAATCCAGTAATCTGTCTCGTCTGAACACACAGCAAGACTCATCTAAAGTGTTAAAGTTCCAAACTGACCTTAGACAATTGATGTCTCACCATGCCGCTCCTGATCCCATTTCCTTTTATACCCAATCATTCGGCGTATCTACGTAGAAATATACACTAAATTATAGGAGAAAAGATTCATCCAGCTCACAAGACAAGACATTTGCAGAGATTTTAGCAATGTTGTGACCATATGTTGTGAGTCCATATTTTTTTCTTTCTATGCTTGTCTAATTTCTGAGCTGGTCCTATAGTTAAAACACCTAATGGAGCTTAAAATTCCCATTTTAGGTGTTTTCACGACCACTAGGCCACAAGTGGTCTAAATATTTTGATGCGGCCCCCGACCATAGTTCAAGAATAGTAAAAATTTAGTCCACCAGCATTGTCAGATTGACACTTTTTTTAGGGCCGTATTTTGACTGACAATTAAAATCTTCTAAAAAAAAAAAAAGCTAAATATTAGGTACAGCACAAAGTATTCATATTTTATTTGGAAATATCTCATTTTTACTTTAATTCTATTGTAAATAGGACTAAAAACATCCAGTGGCTTTTAAAAGCACACTTCAGGGTCCTTCCATTCATTAATCTTGGCTAAACTAAATCCAAATAAAAAATAGTCAACCCCCAAAAAAATTAGGAAGCCTTCTTTTATTGTGCAAACACAAAGGTTGGCCACCACCTTTGTTTTGGATATATAATATTTACAGATCCTTTTTTAAACTACACGTATTTGTTTGTTTTAGTAAAATATTGCATGTGTAATTCATTGTTGCTACAATATGCACACACTCCTTCTGTGCTACTGAAAACCCACTCACTGCAGCATGCTTAATGCTTGGGGCTTCTACTGGCCATCTGGGTCACTTGTAGACTGTGATATAGAGAGCTGAAATTCCCCAGATGATCAGGCAATCAATAAGTATAGAAAAAATTAGACAGCTCATTATTGCAAACCTAATTTACTCTGTGCTGGTGCTGCAGAACACCATGGATTCTACTCCTTCATCCTAATACCTCTACACAAAACTGAGGCATAATCAAAGGCAATACATGTTTCAGACTTGATGTTGCATAAAATGTGCTTTATTTCTTCACATTTACACCCAATAACACATTCTAGATGCCTCAGCCTTTTTGGCTACATAATAAACGGTGTGAAATAACACCTTTATGGTCAAATTAGAATCATAATTTCAATTAACATTTAGGTTTATATCAAATAAAAAAGTGAAAATGGACAAACATCACACAGAAAGGCATGCAAAACCAAGATCTACACCCAAGAGTTTCCTGTTTAATGAACACGGAGCAAACCACCTCATTAACATAACCACTGAATGTATTTACCCTCATAAACATATTAGCAACACAAAAGTATTTGTTAGAAAAACTGTAATTCCACCATTTCCTGTTTGAATTGAATGAATTGAATTAAATGGTATCTTTAAAATCTTCATAGGATTTCAGAAAAATGTTTGTACAACCTTTAATAAACACGTTAGGAAGACATTATGATACGTCTGAATCTTTACAAAGCCGGACCCGTACTTGTCATCTTCCGCTTCATCCTGGACCACCGGGTTTCGGGGGCAGCAGACTCAGTAGAGATGCCCAAATCATCCTCTCCCCAGACAGTTCCTCCAACTCCTCCAGGGAGAGGCCAAGGCGTTCCCAGGCCAGCCAAGAGAAATAGTCCCTCCTGCATGTCCTGGGCCGTCCTTGCGGGGCTGGCAGCTGCACCGATCCGTCTGTCAATCTCCCACTCCATTCTCCTCTCACTCCTGAACATGACCCCGAGATTCTTGAACTCCTGTACCTGAGGCAGGAACCCCCCTCCAACCTCAAGAGAAAAGCCACCATTTTCCAGTCGAGAACCATGGCCTTGGAGGAGCTGATTCTCACCCCAGCCGCTTCACACTTGGCTGTGAACTGCCCCAGTGCATATACTGTAGGTCTTGGCTAGAGTTGGCCAGCAGGACCACGTCATCTGTAAAAAGCAGAGATGAAATCCACTGGTCCCCAAACCAGTCCCCCTCGAGCCCTTGACTGCGCCTAGAAATCCTGTCCATGAAAGTTATGAACAAGACTGCTGACAAAGGAGAGCCCCTAACGAAAACCACACTGCTCCACCTGAAGCCGAGGTTCAATTATTGGCCGGACTCTCCTCTCCAATACCCTGGCATAGGCCTTACCAGGCAGGCTGAGAAGTTCGATCCCCCTGTAGTTGGAACACACCCTCCAGTCCCACCTTCTTGTGAAGGCCAGTCCAGAGGCATTTTTCCCAACCACAATGCAATGTCGAAGAGGCGTGTCAACCACAACATCCAGAGACTTGAGATACTCAGGGCTGACCTCATCAACCCACGAAGCCTTGCCACCATGGAGCTTTTTTAACCACCTTCCATGACTTCAACCTGGGTGATAACGGAGTCCAACTCTGAGTCCCCAGTCTCTGCTTCCACCAGGGAAGGCATGATGCCAGGATTGAGGAGATCCTCGAAGTACTCCGTCCACCGCCCGATAATGTCCCCAGTCGAGGTCAGGAGCACCCCACCCCCACTATAAACAGTGTTGGTGAAGAACTGCTTCCCTGTCCTGAGGTGCCGAGTGTATGACTGCCAACGGTTTGCCGAAGGCCCGACTACACAACTTCAAAGTTGATCACTGACCTCCTGCCTAGGGTGTCCTGATGCCAAGTGCACTGATGAACATCCTTATGCCTAAACATGGTGTTCATTACAGACAATCCGTGACTGGCATAGAAGTCCAATAATGAAACGCCACTCGGGTTCAGATCTGGGAGGCCATTCCTTCCAGTCACACCCCTTCAGGTGTCACTGTCATTTCCCATGTGGGCATTGAAGTCCCCCAGCAGAAAGATGGAGTCCCCAAAAGGGGCACTATCCAGCACCCCCGACAGGTACACCAAGAAGGCTGTGTACTCTGCACCACCGCTCAGCCCATAGGCCAAAACGACAGTCAGTGGTCCTCATTAAGGCGTCTGAGCCGCTCATTGTCTGACCAATCACCCAGAGCCTGCTTGCCATAGGATACCCTGCCAGGGGCATTCAAGCCACGGACAACATAGCTTCTAGAGTTATTCGAGCTCTCAAACCCCTCCACTACATTAAGGTGGCAGTTCAAGGAGGGGGCATTTTTAGAATTGCCATAATTATTACAAAGTATGTAAAGTCTTCTTGGAAATGACGTGATACTGTTTTTTTTTTTCTCTCAAAACCTTATGAGTCTGAATTTTAGATTATGCTTTTACTTGATATATTCTGAGAACACAGCCAGTAGAGGTAACAGTGTTTATTCTGTTTACTGTTGCAGTGTTTGGTTCATGCAGCTACATCCTGACACCATTTGCTGTTCTGCTGATGCAGAGCTTTGCTTTGGCCAGACTGTCAGCAACCCAGGCACACACATTGACGCACACACTCACACAAGTTTAGCTTTCAAGGGCTGATGATAAGGAGCTCTCTGGTTATTGACAAATGTGTAACTCTAGATTAGATGGCACACTTCTGATTGAATTAAAAACTATGATTGAGAAGCGTGGATTCTCTTGCAGCTTAATCCATTTTTCTTTTATCGCGCCTTTTCAGCTGTTCATTCACAGTAAAAAGCAATACAGACTTCTGAAAGAAAAACTTCAATGTTTTTATTTTTAAGAATTTTTAAACAAACACAAAAGTGTGTTTATTTGTTAAGTTCTTTAGAAAAAATGGCATCTCCTTCCATTATTTATCTTATGATGGCCAAATCTGTTATTTTAAGGCGAAGTGATGCTGGCCCATAAAACCCATTTTATCTTGTTTTAAGGATATTAAAGCTTGGATGGCAGTACATTTCCTGAATTTTAATGAAAAAAGACTGAGGTACCTGTCTTTGGACCTAGTGAAGCATGTCAGACCTCTCCTATTAATTTAGACTCCCTGGCAATGTATGTTATGTCTACAGTTAAGAGCTTTGGTTTTAAGATGGACAGTGATTTTCAACTTGAAAGTCAAAGTCTAGTTTTTATCATTTAAAAAAAAATAGCAAAGGTAAAATCTATTCTTTCTATGCAACAGTTGGAAACACTTTTTTTCATCGCGTCTGGATTACTGTAATTCACTCTGAATCAGCCAGTCCTCACTAACACATTTGCAGCTGGTTCAAAATACCGATGCACCCCTTTCAATAGGAACACATAAAAGGGAGCACATTACCCCTTTCCTGACTTCCCTCCACTGGCTGCCTGTGTACTTCAGAGTTCATTTCAACGTCCTTCTGTTTGTTTTAAGGTTTTACACAGCCTTGCCCGTCTTATATAACTGAGCTTCTCCACCACTACACTCCTGCACGCTCGGTCACTTAGGTCTGCTGACCAACTGCTCCTGGTCATTCACAGTTTGAAGCAGAAGCTTAGAGGGGATAGGGCCTTCTTTATTGGGGCCCCTAGGTTAAGGAATGCCTTACCTTTGCACATTCTACAGGCCCCTTCACCATTCATTTTTAAAACTCGTTAAAAAACCTATTTCTCATTTGCCTTCAACCCAGCTAAAATATGATTTTACTTAACTTTTATTAGTATTGATTTTATCTCTTTTATTGTTTGGTTTTTATGATGTTTTATATTGAGTTTTCAATTTATTTACATTGTTGTGTGTTTAGCTTTGTTATTTTATTTGATGTTTTTTTTTCTTATTCTATTTATCCCTGATGTTCAGCACTTCGCTTCAGCTGTGGCTGGTGTTAAAGCTCTTTATAATAAAGTTGATGATGATCGTGATTCCTCCTGGATGAGCATGTAGTGCCAGTGGACAGTTGATTGCATTAAGTAATAAAGTTTGCTGCAATCCTTTATACTGAAAATGCATAGAACGACAGTGGAAAGGAAGACTTTAACATGAAGAAACATCCAGCAGAACCTGAATCATTGTTAAGTGGTGGTCTTCAGAAGACAGAGTATACACACACAACAAAGAAACACAGATGAACTGATCCAGGAGTACTTCATTACTTTCCAACAGAAGCTCAGCTAATTGCTTTGTCTAGGAGAGAAACAGGGTTAGTGTATCCCATATTTGAGTTTTTGTAATTTTTAGGATCACTGTGAAAGATTCAGAGTACCTGTTTAATTTAGCTGCCCCCCTTTATTTCTGTGACAGATCCTTATGGGGCTTCTTAGATTCTCAGTTCACAGCATTAAAGCCCTCTAAACACACATTTCATATCCCAACAGATGGGACTGACTTTCAATTAACCAGCTGCCTTTGTGCGCTGTGGCTTTGAGGCTCTCTCTTCTGTTGAGAACAGCTGATAAGCGTTATAAAAGGATATGGAAGTAAAAAAGACAAGATGAATGAATTTTTTTTCTCAACCTCTGTGCAAATCGTACAAGAGTGTTAGAGCAGAGCAGGAAGGGTCCATTTCTGAAGGAATTGACCTGCAAGTTGTAAACATTGTGCCTGCCTCTTTTGTAATTCTTTGCATTAGAACACTGTCTTCCCCTTGTTTGTCTCACAGGGTTGAACGAGTGTATGATCAATAACGGCGGCTGCTCCCATGTCTGCATGGACAGACCAATTGGTTTTGAGTGCCAGTGTCCCACCGGATACCAGCTGCTGGACAAGAAGACTTGTGGAGGTAACATTGCATATATTAAACACATAGAGATCAACAGAATCTTTCAAAAAGAATACCCCTGAAACCTTTCCCAATTTTATCATGATTCATTAAATATTCTTTATTGGGATTTTGTGTGATTGGTGAACAGAAAGAATGGAGGAGTTATGGAAGAATGGCACTAAGTGAGCAATTGTTGGAAAAAACATAAGACCCATTTTAAAATTTGACACAAACCATGTAGGAACACAGCAAACACAATGAAGAAGGTGCTTTGGTCAGATGACACCAATACATAACAGAGCTTAAATGGACCACACAAAAACTGGAAATCAAACATGCAAACAGTGTTTTATTCTGCACACAAAATAGAATATATTGCTTTAATTTTGAAAAATCAGCTTTCTTTGAGGGCAACTTCTGTTTCTTGATATCTGTACAGCACCTTCCTACAGTCCGACAGAATTGTGAGCAGAATCAGCTCCAATAAGCAGGGATGGAAGTTACTGTAAGAAGTGTCAGTTTATGTTAAAGAAGAAAAGATAGAAGGGGAACATAGATGTTTTTATCAATATATAATAAAACAGTTGGAAAAGAGTTGGACTTGTTTTTGGAAAGTAAAACAAAATTTGATTGATAAGACTAAACATTAAGTGAAATAATATGAGACCTTGCATATTTATGAAAATTCTTTGTTTATACAGTAAGATGATTCCATATGTTAAGGAAATATCAAGTTTCAATTGTCAGTCTGGCTGTTTAGTTTCATTGCCTGCTGTCGCGAGAAGAAGATAAAATTATATTTATAATGTATTTAATATTTACTTGTGTTCAGCCAATGGTGCGGCTCTTGGCAACAGTCAGAGTTGCTGTTGTGGTCCTCAATACTTTTTAAAGGCACTGTAAGGAGCAGCCAGCTGACTGCTGACAATGCCAGTTTAAACGTGTTTGCTTCTCTCTAACTGTCAATGTGCCCTGCTCATCATTCTCGCTGGGAAAAAGATGCACTTGCTCTGCTCTCGCATGTTCACATACACATAACATGCCCTTCACACCCTTTCCCCCCATTTTAACACAATCATCACACCAGTTGCAACCCACAGAAAAAGGTGTCTGAAAAGAAAGGTCAGGAGAGGCGACATGCATGAAACACGCCTCCCTGTTAAGTTCTTTCTGTCCTTAAGCTTCTTAAATGATCTGTGTTTGTACACCAATAAAAGTCATAAATAAGCATCTGTTCTTACTGTTTTTTCATCTCACAGGGATAATTGTCAGTTTCTGTTCAGCTCTGATGTTCAGCTTTGGACTAATAACATCTCTTTCTTGTCTTCCTCACAGACATCAATGAATGTGAGAACCCTGACGCTTGTAGCCAGATATGTATTAACTACAAAGGAGATTTTAAGTGCGAGTGCTATGAAGGATATGAGATGGACCTGGTCACTAAGACTTGCAAGGCTGAAGGTGAGTTACACTGATCTACAGTGATGAACGTTTAAGGCTGTTATATTCTTAACAAGTGTGTATGAAATGTTTGGTTGATTTTTGAATGCTACAGGTAATAACATCCATTGATGCAGTTTAACTAGTTTTGTGAATGTATTTCCCTTGATAAACAGGAAGTTCTGCTTCATTGCTGATAACAAAACAATCTCTGAGCTGCTGCACTGGCTAATTAGTGGACCCAATAACTCGTTTGTACCACAGCATCAAACCCTCTGCTTCATATAATAATTAACATCTTTCTGCAGTTACAGTCTTATCACCATTTTGCAGCTGTTTGTATACCTAACAGAACTGCTAAAAAACATAGATGACGAGAATCATCAGAGCAGCCAGCCTAGTTTTTCACTGGCCAAACCCATCCACTGGCTCTCATCACTGTAGTTTCCTGAGTGACACACTGATGTGTTTAGCCATGCTGAACATTTATAAATAGGCATATCAACTCTTCTGGGGTACCTGGCAGATCTTGGTGGAGGAAAATTACATCAGTTTACTCAATTTAGCTTGGAGCTCCTGATAAATGTTAGGTGACAAGCAGGGAATGAAGTGAACTGCTTGAAGACAACTTCATATTCATTGGCTTCAGCAATGACTAGAGGCTATGAAAAAAAGTCATTGTTCATAAAGGCCATTGTGTTCTATGCTTACACTTCTTTTCCCCCACAAATTGCGACTCATTAATAGGCAGATAACAGTGAATCAGATTAATCACATTCATTTGCAGGTGCTTTTTTTTTTTTGCTCAATTAAAGTGCAGCTATTTTAAATCCTGCCTTTATAGTGTGTGCATTTCACCCCTCCATATATTAATGTTACAGTGCTTTATTTAAAAGATTAATAGACCTTGGGCTTTTTAACATTGTGTTACATTATAGTCAGAAATATCAATCTTTATTTCACTTTATATGTTAGACCAACACAATGTGGTTCACCATTTTAAAATGTAAGAAAAGCAAGTTGTCTTTTCCCTTTTTCCAAATATAAATTTGAAAGGTGTGCTGTGTCCCACTTTTTTCTGATAAATGCAGCATCGTGCAACTTTCCAGTGATACATAGACCTGCTTTCAATGTAGGAGTTAAACATCATTAAGAGATAAGTCAATAAGACGTCTGTTTCTAGCTGTAATTTAGACCTATATATTTTCTCCAGGTTTAGCCCAAGCAAAGCTTGCTGGTCTTAAAGTGGTCTAAGCTCAGACTAAAAGTTAAAAAAATATAAGGTCTGCAAAGAAGTCTGTGAAGTATGCAAAAATGTTAGAAACTATAACCTGAAACTCAAACACTAAACAAATTAAATTTTTTGTTCAGTTGTGATATGGTGATAACATCAGGAGTACAATTTATTCTTTTTTGTGGGCTAAAACTGATCTATGTTTTAGACATCTAAAACTTTGTCTAGACATGAGAAATCTTTCTTGTACAGCAAATTACCACCAAAGGTAACCCAGACATTTATGAACCTTTTTAGAAGCTCCTTAGATGTATTTTCAGCAAACAAAATGCTTATTGGGTTTTGTGTGAATTAAACTTCCTTTAAATCCAGCTGTTCAATGAAGGGACATTTATGAACATGCAGCATCAAGAAGGCCAAGAGGCACAGCAGACATGTCAGGCATAAAGTTGTGGAGAATTAATGATCTAAAACAACTTCTCAAGCTTAGGACATCTCATAGAACACCATGCAGTCCATCATCAGGCAATGGAAAGAGAACGACAAAATTGCAAACCTATCGCGACATGGTAATCCACCTAAACTGGTGGGCTTGGCAAGGAGAGGAACAATCAAAGAAGCAGCCAAGAGGTTCACAGTAACTTTGAAGGAGCTGCAGAGATGGACATCTCAGGTGGGAGAATTTGTCCACTGGACATCTATAAGTGCATTTCACAAATCTGGCTTTTATTAAAGTACTAAGAAGCAAGCAATTGTTGAGAGAAAACCATTAGATGTCCTGTTTGCAGAAAGGACACAGCAAACGTGCAATAAAGTGCTGCAGTCATATGAGACAAAAGATTAACTTTCTGCCATACATGTTAAATGGGATTGATAGCAGCAGGAACAGGGAAGGTTATTTGAGTTGATCAGCAGTTAGATGGAGCCTAATACTCAGGGGATTTCCTGAAATAGAAAACCTCTCAGGTGAGGATACACGTCCAAGCAATAATTAATCTGGATACTGTGGTGGGTGAGTGTTTGTAGCCATAAATAACATATCATTGCATCTATATACTACAAGACTGTGTAGCCCTCCACTGTTAGAAAAATCGGGTGGAATTCTCAAAATTGGTTTGCTTACCTCCTCTTGCATGTTCAACAAGTTTGTGCATAGGCTGGTGTAACAATTCCGTCGTGATTTGAAGGTAGTGGGTACTAACATCTCAACTTTTTATATCCGGTCCTTGTGACCTGATGCTCATTTGACATACCACATGTTATGGAGTGTGGTGCTCGATGGTAGGATTGTTGGTCTAGGTATGTGCCTGTGGTTTCGGTCGTGTTAGACAGACCATAGTATTCGGAACGTCTCGGTCAGGCTAGTCTCAGTCGTAATGCTTTTGGCATTGACTGAAGACTTTGCTTGGTTGAAGCTCTTGACTGTACTTGCAACTATTCTGCAAAAGTAAAAGGCAAAAGTTTCAATCGGTGAGGGAGTGTGAGAAGGTGCTGGGTATACGGATGAGGAGACTTAGGCTAGGTGGTTTTAAATTGCATCTACAAACCGCTGGTATTTCGTTTTCAACTTTGCCCAATTGACGGTGTTATCTTTTATGATGAGCCAATACCGAGAACACATGTTTTTTTGTCCTCAATGCCCTTCAACAAAAGTCAGTGTCATAGCAATGTCCAACGCTCTAAAGATCTCAGCGCCTAACATTGAACCGTGTGAGCAAGTGCCTATACTCAGTATATTTTGTTCAAATTGTTGAGTAAAGAAAAATTTTTTTCTATCTAATGAAAATCCCAGGCATATTTCGCATCCAGTCCCTGCTAGGACGTGTACTTTGCAGCTGACTTCGACTCCTCCTGGATGAGCATAAGTAGAGGGCCAGATGGAACAGTCCACTTGGCGTGTGACTTTTGCGCAATCGCCGCATTACTGAGGCAGTTGCGAGGGTAGTGGCTACAGATGGAAGGAAATAACGCCCCTTTACTATGGTTATGGGGGGGGAAACGGTGTGGGGTAAGAAAACCTCCAGCAGAACCGTAGTAATTAATTATGTATTAGCCTGAATGAATAAAATTAAACGGAGTTTTTTGGCTGAGGCCAGAAATAATGACACGAAGAATTGTTTGGAGGTAACTTGAGAGACGTGGAACCTAACTCTGATAATTTTGTGCTGACAAAGTTTTTTTCTCAAACTCAGAGACTGTATTTTTACTATGGGCCAAGAGATAATTGCTTCTTTTTTGTAACTCTACGTATAATTTAACCTTTTTAACCGTTCTGTACATTCTCATCAAAGTGTTCCAAAAAAAAAACCACTACCCTCTGGTAGGGTGCTACGTCATTGTTCTTGGTGTATTTTGCTTGACTTTGAAAAAAAGGAAAGTGGTATAAAGTTGATGATTTTCCTAAATCTTCAGGTCCCAGAATATGGGCTGAACCGCATCATCCTAAAAACCACAGTTATTGTTTATGGCAGGATGTGATAGTTGTATGCTCTGTATGAAAACTCTTTTTGTTGGTATTACAAAATTGTGGTGTATACATTTCCGTGTCTTGCAGTTTGTGCACCTTCTGTGTTTCTCTTTTTATCGTGCCATCTTGGTTTGCTCATCCCTCGTTCCTCACACTATACTGAGAAATCATGCCTGCCAAAAATTAATAATCATGGCCATGCATTTTTTCAGCAAGAGTAAAGTAAAAACACAAAAAAAAAAAAAAAACAAAAATAATAACAAAAAGATAAAATATACATCACGTCCCCCCCCTTTTTTGTGTGGTGTTCTGCAAGCCCTGAGCAATCGTGAGAACCATAGTGCATTTTCTTACCTTAAACACTTTGAGAGGCAGTGTGTTTAAGTTGTGGGGGTGCCTTGACACGCATTGCTTGTAAATAACGCCTGTTTTTTACTAAATTAATCTGAAACTCTTGAAAACCAAGGCCGGGCCGGAGCCGGGGATGCAGACCAAAACACCGGAATGTGCGCCAGAGCCCCGCTATCCCGAATGTAACGGGTCGTCCCAGCGTGTTTAGGTGCTGCTATCTACGTTGGGTAAAATATAATAAACCAATAAAGTTTATCCATGCCAGAGCCCACTGATGGTCATTGTTTACATACTAAAACCCACATAGGAGTTGGGGATTAACCCTCTCTCTGTCAGACTGATTTATAACAATTTGGGAAACAAGAGAGGGGTTCCATACATGGTAGCAAAATTTGTTGGTGTGTTGTTGTTTGTACCCCAACCCTAAAGCTGAGGCCGGCTTTTTAGTCTAAACCTGACCTCTCCCCCTTTACTCCATCCAACAGGGAGGGAACTACAAAAATATTATAAATAAAGGGGACTAAAACGTTACTTTTTTGAAAAAAGTCGCTTTTGATGGTGAGACAACCCATGTCTATTTGCTTTCTCTACCTTTTCTAGCGTGCAGAGTCACTACTATGCACTACTTTGTGGTGTTCTATCACCTAAAACCCAATATAAAAAAACACTAGATATTTTTGTGGTTTGTAAACATGGAAAAAATGTTATTAAAAAAATCTGTGTGGATATGAATACGTTTTTGCATGGCCCTGTATGGGTTGGTTTTTATAAACCGTCTTGTTTTATTTCAGAGTCCCGCGCTTGAGACGGAGTGTTTTAGAGAGGTGACATGGCAATGACTAATTTAGATGCAGATTCTTGTGGTGTGGTTTAGGCAATAAAAAAATAGGACTGACAGCCCTTGACACAACATGGCAGCATTTCCACCCCAGAGACGTTAGAGATGACAATGTAATGACCAGTTTTTTTAGAACACTTGGTCCCACGACAGACTTCCATCGTTCAGATTTGGGCCGGGAGAGTAAGGAAAGGGCAGAAAACAAGAAAGTGTTAGACCACAATGCTACACTGAGGTTGTGACACAAACTGTCAAAAGGGGAACTGAGGACTGTAAACTATTAATGAGAAACTTTCAAATGTGCCTCTGGAGATGAGAGGTTGCAACTGGGATCATGTTATCATCCTCTGTTAAAGGGACATGGACTCAGAGAAAGGAGGGCACTAGTTCCTCACTGAAGAGATAAAACCCTACATGCACACTATATTACAGTCTACTATCCTCAGGACTTTTCAGGCCCGAGCAGGAAGCATGCAAGGGCCTATTGTAATCGCTCGGTTTCTTATTATTATTCTGTGCAGTGTTTGTTGGGCAATATGGGGGCTTTGCCATGCCCCAAAATGCACACGATTTTACCCAAAATTGTCCCCCGCGTGAAATTTTAGTTCTTTGATGCCGTCGTTTTAGTTCTTTAATGTTGTCGTCAGTGGGCTCATCAGATAAAATGAGGAGCTGCTAAGGAGGGTGAAGTCAGAGCAGCTGAAGGAGGGGGACTAATTAGTCAGGATAGATCTAGAATAGAAACACAATGAAACAGAAGAAGGTATCTAACAGGAAATAATTCTAAATGTACCGAAGTACACCAGAAGGAAAAAACCTCAAAAAATTGAAACTAGACTGTTGACAAAGCTAAACAAACACCTAACCATAGAAAGTAGAGAGGAAATAACACCAGCTAAAACCTAAGGAACAAAATAACAGCAAATAATATGTCAGAAAATACACCACAGCCCGAAAATCAGGATCAATGATACATATGTTTCTTTACTGCTTTTTACATAGACAGACTGTCACTGCGAAAGTATGTTCCACTCCCCCTTGCCCTAGATTTTTTCATGTGTTTTGTTGGCCTCACCATTCTGGGGAATTAAAACCGGAGTTTTGTGTTTGTGTGAGAGTTTGCACCACTTAGTTTTTGAGCAGAACATTCCTACAACTATGAAGATATGATAATAGAGTAAAAAAAAAAAAAAAAAAAAAAAATATATATATATAATAGATAACTCTAATAGTTATATCTCAATATATATTATATATATATATATATATATATATTAATATATATATCTAATATATTTATAGATATATAATTGTAGATATGAGGGATTATATCATATGGTCAAGATAATAGGAATATATTAAGGTAGATATAGATTGATTATGTATGAGTATATATATATATATATATATATATGATATTATATTATAAATATATATGATATTATGATGTAGAATTAATGTAATATATATTATATATATATATATAGTGTATATATAAATTATTATATATCTAATTGTATATCCGTAATTATATAATATATAGTATGCTATGTATATATATAGTATATACATATGGTGATATACTATAATGTCGATAGTATTTTTATTTCTTATATCGAGACCTTCTCCCACTCGTTTGTTTGTGGAGATCCATCGCAATAAGGGAGAATGGCATCTATGTTTTAAATCTTCATGTTAGGTTTATGTAAAGTGAAACCCAGGGCTTGGGCTTTTTTATTGTAGCTTCAACGTATATAGCTTAAGCAGTGGTGGTAGAAATTGGCTGGATTTAAATTACTTTTTTCAGTTTCCAAAGCTAAAATTACTTCCCTTTGGTTCTTTTCTCTCTTTGTCTATTGCCTGTGTAAAAGTTGACGACATGCTGTTCAAAAGGTGCAGTCAGATTCAGCGGTGCCTCTGATCTATATTTGGAAGGTGTCAAGGAGCATGTAACTTATTCATACACACAGACCTGTCTATTGATATTCCAACAGCAGTTTAGCTATTTAAGTGAAGGATTATTGTCCATTAATTGCCCAGGGAGGATTGTCAGCAATAAATAAACATTCCTGCATTTTTTATCTTTTTATAAAACATGATATTTACTGAATATTGACCGGTTACCTACAAACGTGGAGCTCAATAGTCTCCTGTAATTTTGATTCAATGGGGAAGCCTGAACGCTTTAGCTAATAACTAATGTCTGACATGGAACATCATGGTTCACAGGTCTTGCATGTATTGACTCAAGAGCAATTACATTTTGTTTTATGTCGGTTTTTTGAATGTGAGAGTAAATTGATCTCTCTGCAGAACGGTTAATTTGCTTTTATGCTCTTCGCATCCTTGCTAGTTTGAATTATATTATTGGCACTGTGTTTAAAGATTATCTGTGGAGCAATAAATAATTTCTATTCAGGAAAAGAGTCCAGTCCTTCCTCTTCTCTACTAAACCATCAAAGCTTATTTAGCTCTGCAATAATGGATCAAATCCCATCTCGGATGGGTTCCCCTACTAACCATGTATTTTTTTTTCTTAAAGCTGTTGCTCTATGATATTCTCATCTGCATTTTTACTTTGAATCCATGTTTACTTCCTCTTAAAAAAAATCTTTTTCCTTTTGTTTTCTCTGTATGCAGGGAAAAGCCCATACTTAATGTTCACTAACCGCCATGAGATCCGGCGCATCGACTTGGTGAAGAAGGACTACAGCCAGGTTGTATCTACACAGAAGAATGCGGTGGCTCTAGACCTGGATGTGGCTAACAACCGTGTCTTCTGGTGTGACCGATTCCACAGGAAAATCTACAGGTAAATACAGATCAGAAGTTTAGGATAGTGTAACCATCTAAGAATAGCACAAAATAAAGAATTTGAGTCAAATAAAAGTTTAAAACTTTAATAAACCTTATATGCATAAACTGTTTTTCTCCAGACTTTGCATATCTATGAGGAATTTAGATATGTACTTTGTATGTGGTAGCGAATGCTACTGCTGGTATTGATTTTAAACAGTAGCATTTCTTGGAACATCAGGATGGAAATGTTTCAAAGAAGACACTTTTGGTTTGCTTTAAACTGACCAGAGTTCATTTCCCCGTTAGTCCTTTTGTGCAGGTGTGAATACGCTCAAGCAAACTCGAAGGTGGACCAAACAACCGGACCGACCCCCACTTTTTTAGGTGGTCTTGGTGCTCTTGCAAATTAACTCTGGTGTGGTTCACTTCTGGTGTGAATACAAACCGGCCTCAATCCGACCCAACTACAGTAAACATAAGTCTTTTTGGACTTAACAAGCCACCGTAGCGGTGAACTTTATACTTAAATCTTGCCTTAACCGCACTTTGTTGCTTAGAAATGCTGCTGCCTTTTAGCTCGATGCAGAGCACAGTGTCTCCTTCGCCTTGCAGCATGCATTCTCTGACGAGGTTCCAAAATTAGATTATAAATAAAAAAATATAAATAAAAAATCTCAACATCTTTGTTGATTGAGCTGCTCTTGACCTTCACAATGATATTGCAGCTATAATAACAGCTCAAATATGCAAAACAGAGAGGCTGCTGGCAGGACTACCACAGTTGTTTTCCCTCACTTCCCGGTCTGTGCTCTGTCCCGCCCCCATAATTTCTGTCCAATGGGAGCAATGATTGTCATCCACGTGGCTTTGTTTATAAGCTATAGTTCACTTGCAAAACGTACAATGTGAAAGCGAACCGCACCAAAAGAAAAAAATAAAGTCAGCTTTAGTCCAAAACAAACAAGCGGACCAAAGGACTTTCCTGGTGTGAATACAGGAATCTATCTCTTAGGAGATGTAAACGTCCAGAGAGGATCTTGTTTAGAGATGCACCTAAAAATCGGCTGTGACCAGAAGCAATTTAATCTTTTTTCTTATCAGTGAACACACCATACCAAAGAGCTACCAGGTCAAGTTAATCATAACAACCCCAACAGGTGTCTTGGCTAGTTTGCCGGGCTGCTTTAACAATAAAGCAAGACCATGCCAGATGTTTTTGTGCCTATTCTCCAGGGAATAGACACAAAGTATGGTGTTTATAGTAAATGCTAACTGTGTTATTCACAAATCTATTATAGGATAGATTAATAATCACGTTAGTCTTTGTTTTAAAATAACAAAATCCATTCTTACAGCATCGGCTTTTTCACAAACTTGGCATAAAGTTTAACCTGCTCCTAAAATAAATAATACCTGCTGGTGTAGGACTGCTTGAATAATTATTTAAATGCTGTTAATTATATTT
Organism: Crenichthys baileyi; assembly: GCA_036173005.1. NCBI lineage: Eukaryota > Metazoa > Chordata > Actinopteri > Cyprinodontiformes > Goodeidae > Crenichthys > Crenichthys baileyi. The sequence continues at coordinate 551,201 of JAHHUM010000902.1, forward strand.
ATTAAAGAGAAATCAGAATCCCCCAAAATTGGTGTAACCAGAGATCAAAAATTGCCCAAATATCTCTGATTGGTGCATCTCTAAACTCTTTAACAGTTATAGCATCGTTTTTTTTTTTTTTTAATTGCTACTTAAGAGTTGTTGCTGATGCCTCTTGGGCCTTGTTTTCATGCAAACTCCTCTGCTCAAAACCAGCAAAGAGTAAAAGCTTCTAGTTTATAAAGACAGTTACTGTTGATCAGCTAAACAATGTTTTTGATAAGCAACACTTGGCTGTTACTTACCCACCTAATTCATCTTTCAAACTAGCAAGGCTGAGTTATAAGGGCACATTTATCCAAATACACTTCATTTGTTTATATTGCCTTTCTTTGATTTATACTATTGTCTGAATTCAGCATTGTCTACAGCAAAGTCTCTAAGATGCAGATACACACCTGAATAAATAGACAGAATTTTATGTAACAATTTCTTTGATTCTCTCTGATGAGATTTAGCTGTATCTGATTGTAATGACTATCTGCTCATGTATCCTTTTTGTTATCTAAACCATATTTTATCCACTAGAGCATTCTAATTGGAGCGCTGTGTTCTTTTTATAAAACAGACATTAAAAGATCCTCCTCACTGGAGAAACTAAAAATAAAATTCTTTTTAGGGAACACAGCTGCTTTGCCCTTACCTCACACCTCTGCCAGGTCCAAATGAATAGCGACTAGGGCAATCTTCAAGTGAAGCCTTGTCTGACAAGTGATTTACCTAAGAAAGACAGAAACCCCTGCATGAACCTGCTTTGTGCATGCCCAGGACTATAACTCCCATGGTGACCTCATTCTCTGCTGTTCATTGACTTTACAGCACAGTGGTGATTTCAGAGGTGGATGTATTCTTTATATATATCAGCTTCCATAAAAAAAAATCTGTAAGTTAATGTGATTGTGCTGTGTGCCTTATAGTGTATCTTCATATTTATCTTTGAACAATTTATCAAACCAATGTGCCAAAAAGACATTCTTCATCAATAATCTCCCTCCCTGTCCTTCACTCTCTCCTATACCCTTCCTTCCCCCCCTGCAGCGCCTTCATCCATGAGGCCAGTGACCCCTCCCAGCAGGTTCCACTGGTGGATTCTTCCCTGCAGACCCCTGTGGGCCTGGCTCTGGACTGGCTCCAACACAACCTGTACTGGACCGACTCAGGAGACAAGTCCATCTCTGTGTCTTCAGTGGATGGCACCAAGAGGCGCATCCTCATCAGCTCTGACCTGAGTGAGCCCCGGGCTATAGCTCTAGATCCCCATCATGGGTAATTATATGGACATGGCCCTCCGGGTCAGTTTTCATTCTTTCATCATAAACATGAATGTTCTATTTATTTTGGACTTTAACTGATTCATCTGAAATTAGCAATTATTCTAAAACTTCAATGAATTTCACAGGCAGGAAGTCTGAAATTAAAGCTGTTTTTTTAATAAACACAGGGTCAACATTATTCATACTGGCTCAAATATATACCTACAACCCCACCCCTTTTTGGTTAAATGTCCTTTGGAGAGTTTTAGAAGGACTACACATGCTTTGTACTGATCAAGCAAGCAAGCATATGGCTTAAATCTGCCAAGATATTTGCCACCTTATTGTTAGAAATGGCAGAGTTTAAATTAATTGGTTGGTTTTCCAGCATGGATCCGTCTTTTAAGCATAGTTCACAGAACTTCAATAGGGTTGAAGACCCTTTTAAAAGCTTGAGATAGGCCTTCTTTATCCTATTCTAAAAGCAGTTCTGATGCATTTTTGGGATCATTGTTCTGTGGGAATTTCCAGTTATGTTAAAGGTTTAACCATGAAGCTGTGGTAGCAAGCTGAAGATTCTGAGGTAGTACTTTATTTGCATTACTCCACCCGCTTTGCTTAATGCCACCACTATGCATGGCAGCTGGTACATTTTTTCTCAGATTTGAAAGCTTCACCTGACTCTTTCAAGCATTCTTGCTTTTCATTATGGCAGGACAGCTCAATGCTAAACCTTTCTCTTGAAGTCATTAGGCTTCTCCATATGGACAGCTGCAGATTTGTGTTGATTTTGGAGCATGCAAAAAAAACCCAGGCCGGGATTCGAACCCAGGGCTTTGTTGCTGCATTTGAGCAGTTCAAATGCATCATTTATGCCCTTGATGAGTGGATGTAAACTTTTGACAGGCACTTTACTTTTCCAACCAGGCATTAAACAATTAGTTAGTGATACAAAACGTAAAAAATCTGAATATAATTTTTAATTATCATTTATCAAAACGGACCCTTCTAATGCCTTCTAATTTTAAAATCTATGCTAATTAATGAGTTTCTTGCCTTAAATTTGAATAACAATTTAAAATATATATCAGTATAATATGGTGTCAAACTGAGTTTATTTGCACTACACTACAATATTCTGTACCTTTTATTCATCAGACTAAATTATTAAAGCTGACTGTGATGGTGAACTCAGATATGGATTTCAGTTGAGCATTAAACAAATTAAATGTGTTTCCACTAACCTCTTTCCCAGAGTTAAAGGTTTGTTACAGAACCCCAGCCAGATTTTTACTGATTTTCACTTCATCCGAGAAACTGTCTTGGATCATCTGTATGCTAGATAAAAAGATAAAACTGAATAGAAGTGACAGGAAGTGTTAACTGGAAAACATGCACGGAAATTCAGGACAGTACAGAGCCAGATTTAACAGAACCACTGGAAAATTGAGAATAATATTTAAAAACACAGGAGCAAACATAAAATCTTCTATTCTGGAAATAGATCTAAATGTCTTGTTTGTAAGATAACAGATAATTTTTATTTTAATTTGAAGCAAATAGTTAATAACTAAATGCAGCAGCACCTAGAGCGAAAAGTGGTATCTGGCATATACAGGGGTTGGACAATGAAACTGAAACACCTGTCATTTTAGTGTGGGAGGTTTCATGGCTAAATTGGACCAGCCTGGTAGCCAGTCTTCATTGATTGCACATTGCACCAGTAAGAGCAGAGTGTGAAGGTTCAATTAGCAGGGTAAGAGCACAGTTTTGCTCAAAATATTGAAATGCACACAACATTATGGGTGACATACCAAGGTTCAAAAGAGGACAAATTGTTGGTGCGCGTCTTGCTGGTGCATCTGTGACCAAGACAGCAAGTCTTTGTGATGTATCAAGAGCCACGGTATCCAGGGTAATGTCAGCATACCACCAAGAAGGACGAACCACATCCAACAGGATTAACTGCGGACGCAAGAGGAAGCTGTCTGAAAGGGATGTTCGGGTGCTAACCCGGATTGTATCCAAAAAACATAAAACCACGGCTGCCCAAATCACGGCAGAATTAAATGTGCACCTCAACTCTCCTGTTTCCACCAGAACTGTCCGTCGGGAGCTCCACAGGGACAATATACACGGCCGGGCTGATATAGCCAAACCTTTGGTCACTCATGCCAATGGCAAACGTCGGTTTCAATGGTGCAAGGAGCGCAAATCTTGGGCTGTGGACAATGTGAAACATGTATTGTTCTCTGATGAGTCCACCTTTACTGTTTTCCCCCACATCTGGGAAGTTACGGTGTGGAGAAGCCCCAAAGAAGCTTACCACCCAGACTGTTTGCATGCCCAGAGTGAAGCATGGGGTGGATCAGTGATGGTTTGGGCTGCCATATCATGGCATTCCCTTGGCCCAATACTTGTGCTAGATGGGCGCATCACTGCCAAGGACTACAGAACCATTCTTGAGGACCATGTGCATCCAATGGTTCAAACATTGTATCCTGAAGGCGGTGCCGTGTATCAGGATGACAATGCACCAATACACACAGCAAGACTGGGGAAAGATTGGTTTGATGAACATGAAAGTGAAGTTGAACATCTCCCATGGCCTGCACAGTCACCAGATCTAAATATTATTGAGCCACTTTGGGGTGTTTTGGAGGAGCGAGTCAGGAAACGTTTTCCTCCACCAGTATCACGTAGTGACCTGGCCACTATCCTGCAAGCACAATGGCTTAAAATCCCTCTGACCACTGTGCAGGACTTGTATATGTCATTCCCAAGACGAATTGACGCTGTATTGGCCGCAAAAGGAGGCCCTACACCATACTAATAAATTATTGTGGTCTAAAACCAGGTGTTTCAGTTTCATTGTCCAACCCCTGTAACTGGCATTCCAGTTATAAGTGGCATGCCAGTAAAACAGTGGAATATGCCACCAGTATTTTTTTTGTAATTTCATTTTAGTCTTTGAAAGGACTTTGAACTACTTTGAATTGGCACATGACTAAACAAAGTGGTGCCTTTCTGTCTTAACAACAATGGCTTCCAGCTTCATGCTATGTATTGCATGTTTTTATCTCCAATTTAAATGTATGAAAATCAACGTTTTGTTGATATTAGGCCATACGCCCATGTACAATAAATGGTGGTAGGCATCTGTTGTTTGCAACCAAAGAAGAAGAAGCAGAGTTCTGCATTTGATTAAGTCGGGCTAGATGTGGCTAGACCAATGCTTAGCAGATCACACGCTATCAACTGCTTACTCTAATATTGATAACACCCTGCTGCTTTCAGACCACTCAGTCACACGGTCAAAGACAACACAACTAAGCCAAAGATTTGGTGTTATGAATATTTACTGTTTTGACGTTGCAACCACATACATGTACATTTGTTTATAACTGCATAAAATATCTCGTCAACAAATCCAGAATATGACATTTAGTGCCTATGTAGAGCGTTTGATGAAACTGGCATGCCAGATACCACTTTTCGCTCCAGCTGTCTCTCACAAAATGAGATATCACTTCTTATTTAACAAATTACGGAAAAAAAGATTAAATGGATGAGACAAATATATAAAACATAAAACAGATAAAGATGTATGAATTGAATGCAGTAACATCAACCTTAACATCAGTTCAGCCTTTTAACTACAGAGTCTGAAAGCTGTGTAGCAGTCCACTGGTTCTGTTCTGATGTTGTGGTATTGTTTGCCCAGTGAGAGCAGTTGAGAAAGTTCACAGAGGGGGTGTGAGGAGGCTCTGACGATGTCCAGAGTCCTGTTCCTGCAGCATCTCTGGAACAGATTGTGGTGGACAGAAGCTCTCCCATGACCTTCTCATCTCCTCTCACTGTCCTCTGCAGGGCCCTCTTGTCAACCATTTTGCAGCTGGAGCACCACACTGAGAAACAGAATGATGTGTGGTTGCTGATACACTGTGATGCTTCTTTCCTAAAATAAGCTGACTCTTCTGGGCCCAGAGTTCTGGGCCATCTGTTGATTCCTTTACTGAGGTATCATGTGAGATTTAGAGATCAGGTTTCACCTATGTGTAGATGGACAGTTGTATGTCAGTAGTGTAAACAAGAAAAGACTAAGCACGCAAGCTCGAGGAGACCTAGTGCTCAGAGTTAACTATGGTGCCTCAGTCAGGAAGTTCAGAATCCACAGACAGGTTGCATGAATATACATGGTTATGATTTATGGGATGTCAATGCTTTTAATTCCCTGAGTCCAAACAGTTATTAATCATTGCAAGACATTTGCTCTGTAGCAAAAATCTACGCATTTTAACGTTGAAAGCTGTCAACTAAACAACCTAGAAGGTATTTAGCTCCTTTTATTCTTGCTTAGTTTCTACAACACATGCCTCATTGAGGCATTTAGATACACTAATGCAACACTTTTTCTTATGTGCATTATTTTCCACTCTTCACATACAACTTCTTTCTCTATCACAAACCATAAAGCATACCAGTTGCAATCTATTATGTAGAGGACACCCATTCCTCCCTCTGATTCTTGACCACTAACCTTTGAGAAAACTATTTTAGATGGTTTTTGCATGACCGTGCAAAGAGGGTTGTAAAGACTGTAATATCAGTGGAGCTTTATGGCAAAGCTAGTACCTGACTTGTCATAATGGTCTACGATAGGTTCTATATATAGTGGTTTTTCAACATTATACATTTCAGTGATTATCAAAATATAAAAAATAAAGTAATCCCTTTATTGTCTTTCTTCCAGTTTCATGTACTGGTCAGACTGGGGCACACGAGCCAAGATAGAGAAGGCAGGGATGAATGGAGTGGATCGACAGGTTCTGGTGTCTGAAAATATTGAATGGCCCAATGGCATTACTCTGGGTAAGAGGAGACCAATTATGAGAAAAGTTAGATTTAAAAAACAACTGTTGTGTTGAAATAATATTTGAGGTGTTTGGATCCTCCAGTACATCTGTGTTGTGTAACAGTGAGACTCTGACATTTTAAAAAGTAATCAATTCCAACCAAAGCGATTTGTCAGTCAGAGTGCATGAAGGCTTACCACAGAGACGATCAATTTCTGCTCAGCCTGGGAAAGCCCTCCCTCCCAACGTGTGTGTGTGTGTGTGTGTGTGTGTGCTTCTCAGATGTAGCCAACAGGCGCCTCTACTGGGTGGACTCCAAACTGCATCTCATAGCGAGTGTGGACCTGAACGGAGCTCACCGCAGAACACACATGTCCTCTGCAGAGAGACTGGGACACCCCTATGCTGTGGCTGTATTTGAGGTTTGTGTGTTGCTTCCCAGTTTGATCCCAGTCCCTTTTCCTAATAAGACCCAACCTCCCCACATTTTATTACGTCTACATATTTGGCAAAAAACTCATAGGAGCCCCCAGAACGGTGAATTAGAGTCTGAATCAAATCATTAGTTTATTTCATGCTCAGTTGGTGGGTGTATTTATTTTTAGCCATTTGTCTTATTTCCTTGTTGCTTTCACTGGCTTTGCATTTCAAACGAGCAGTATGAAGTAGAGAGTATTCTAACGCAGCATACACACTTCTGTTGTTGGTCACCAGCCAAACGTGTTGTGGGCATGTGATGAATCAGAGACTTCAGAGAAAATAAATCAAATTAAGAATCATCATGTCTGTGTAAGAGCACTGTAGTTTTCAGAAGCAACAATATTCCAAGAGTTGCCAAATGTAGAAACAGCCAAGAGACCTATTCCTCTGAGGGGTTCCTCCCATGGACGTAGTCTCAGTGTGACTACAGGTAGACACAGATTCAACAGTAGACTGAGACTTCACCATAAACTGTTTCATCTAGGAGGGGGTTATGACCAAACGGCGCAGGCCACATTTGTTGACCCCTTTGGTACAGATATATGAAAAGCATTAAAATAAATTAATCTTTTATTGTAATGTCATAATCTTACAGAGAAAAATTTGTGGGGAAAAAAATAATTTTCACAGCAGGAACAAATGTTAAGACATTTGCCCAGTGAGAGCAGCAAGGCGTTGTCTGGGAGCTAGTTCAGGAAGTCAACTCAGTCTGTTCAGCTGCTTCACTTGTGATCTTTCACACATGCCGCAGGATAAATCAAGTATATCCTTCCAGTTTGGCGGCCTAAGCTGCAAAGTATGTTATGTCCTGCTGCTCCCAGCCTTTGCGTGGTTCTCTCTATCACCTCGGTACCCCTCTTGGGCTCCCAGGTTAGAGACCCTCTCCTCACTTCCTGAAATGTGAAAACATCTCCAGGAAGGTAGAGATGCCCTTATGAGGACCTAATTAAGCATTTACATGTCGGTAGTCTGACTGACTTGTTTTAAACAAAATCACCAATGACAGTTGCAAGTATTCCTAACAATTTTAAAATAAATGTTACTCAAGCATTTTTTCAATTGAGGCCTTTTTAAGTTGATCAGGGTAATCCAGGACTTCCTGTTTCCCTGGGGTATAAATATGATGTAACACAGGCCCATTTCCTATAGCCACTTGCCACGATGATAGCTGATGACCCATATTTATCTCACTATTATATACAGTGAGCAGGATGGTAAGGGAGATAAAATAAAAACTCCAAAAATCGCTGAGAACTGCCCCAAAGAGTGGAATCTGGTTGTCACTGGGTCTCCATAAGAACCATTAAACACTATTTACATGTGAACTGATTGTTTTGGAATTATATATTTTCTGTCTTACCATCACAAATGGAAACGCAAAGTTGCTGAACTCTATTGGAACTTTAACTGGAACCATTTGCTTTGGTCAGATAAGATTAAGATTGAGCTTTTCAGCAATAAACAAGTCATGCATATTTTGAGTGAAACAAAGGATGAATGTGTGGAAGAGCACCTCTTAGTAGATCAGACAGAGGCAGTAATATGATGCTTGCAAGAAGCCCCACTCAGTATCGTTGGGCTGGTGTGTTTCCAGCATGCTGAACAAGAGAGTCACCTTGTAGTCACAACAGGGTAAATCGATTATGTGTTGTACTATAGGGATCGCATTATAATTCACTAAGCACCACTACAGTGCTGGCTTAACCAGGACAAGAGAAAATTGGCAGGGTTTTACTTAAAGCAGCCAAAAGTATATAAAAAGGGATCAAGTGATTTCATTTTACAATGTTTTCATTTATTTAAATAATAGTATTCAGTAACTGATAATGTGCTGTCTTTTTTAAATATGTTTCTCTATCAGGTGCTCGATGATCTCAGTCCTCCTAATGTACTTTTAAGTAAACTTTGCAAACAAGCTTTGCTTCAGTAAAACCCGTAGCTTAGTTTTTACAGCTTCAGCTTTAGTTAAAATTTTTTTGAGTATTCTTCTAAAATCAGCCGATCATCATACGATTAATATCTATAATGTGATTGTTATTCCTGACCAAAGGACACAGTCCTGGTAAGGGGGATAAAGGTGAGATCGGGAAACAGCAAAGGAAGAAATTTTTTAGTTGGAAATTGTAATGCAGCAGGCATTTTTACAATTTCTACTTTTGTGTCTTTCATTCACTGTTTTGACAGGTTTTAATGTCATGATCAGCTGTCAGAACTGCTTCATTTGAGTTAGGAAACATCCTTACTTGGTTTGAATTATCTCAACAAAGCTTCTTTAGAGAATGTTGGGAATTCGAGTATTTTTTAAGAAGTTGATTTAAACAGAAAAGATTCGTAAGATACTAAGCTTTCTCTTCTTTCTTCTTTGTCATGTGTCAGTGTTCTGAACCTATGTTTTATTCTTTCTATCATTTTATTTCACATGATTTAAACAATTAAGTCACTTGCTTTGTGTTTATAGCTAAATCTTTACTGTGAAACAGCATGTACATACAGCCGCATACAGGGGTGAAAGTGAGCCGGTACGGTCCGGTACTGCGTACCACTAAAAGATTCTGCGCCGGTACGCAGTACCGGGAAGAGGGAAGAACGGCTGTCTGCTATGAAGCCGTCATTCAGAACCAGTTACGGCTGCAAAAAATTTCACGAGCACACAAAGAAGATCCGATCCGCTACCAATAGGCAGTCTAAAAACACGACTTAATCAGTTTATAAAATATTTATTTCCAAAATTCCAAATTGTTTCTGAACTGTTCGTTCTGCTGGAGCCTCAGTGCTCTTGCTTTAATTCTTCCCCTCGGAGCTCGAATTTTTGTGAACGGCCAGCCTTAAAAAACGGCACCGCTACTTTTTAATGTCTGTCTGCTCACTGCTAAATCCCCAGTTAAAGCAAAGGGAGAGTAACTAGTTGTGTTTCATGTTATTTTGCTGATTTACAACAACACAGTACAGCTCGAAAACCCGCTTATGACCATAATTAATATAATATATATAATATATATATATATATATTACATATATATTTTATATGTATATATATATTATTAATGTTTGTGTATATATATATATATATAATATATATATATATATATATATAATAATATATATGTTGTATTTTATATATATGTTGTACAATGAAGCTGAAACCGGGGTTTAGACCACAATTTTTATTGGTATCGTGTAGGGCCTCCTTTTTGCGGCAGTACAGCATCAATTCGTCTTGGGAATGACAAATATACAATTCCTGCACAGTGGTCAGAGGGTTTTTTAAGCCATTCTTCTTGCAGGATAGTGGCCAGGTCACTATGTGATACTGGAGGAGGAAAACGTTTCCTGACTCGCTCCCCCAAAAAACACCCCAAAAGGGCTCAATAATATTTAGATCTGGTGACTGTGCAGGCCATGGGAGATGTTCAACTTCACTTTCATGTTCATCCCACCCAATCTTTCACCAGTCTTGCTGTGTGTTTGGTGCATTGTCATCCTGATACCGGCACCCCCTTCAGGATACAGTGTTTGAAACATTGGATGCACATGGTCCTCAAGAATGGTTCGGTAGTCCTTGGCAGTGACGCACCCATCTAGCACAGGTTTGGGCCAAGGGAATGCCATGATATGGCAGCCCAAACCATCACTGATCCAACCCCATGCTTCACTTTGGCATGCAACAGTCTGGGTGGGCGTTCTTTGGGGCTTCTCCACACCGTAACTCTCCCGGATGTGGGAAAAAACAGTAAAGGTGGACTCATCAGAGGAAATACATGTTTCACATTGTCCAAAGCCCAAGATTTGCGCTCCTTGCACCATTGAAAAACCGACGTTTGCCATTGGCATGAGTGACCAAGGGGTTTGGCTATAGCAGCCCCGGGCCGTGTATATTGACCCTGTGGGAGCTCCGACGGGGACAGTTTTGGTGGAAACAGGAGAGTTTGAGGTGCACATTTAATTCTGCCGTGATTTTGGGCAGCCGCGGTTTTATGTTTTTTTGATACAATCCGGGTTAGCACCTTAACATCCCTTCAGACAGCTTCCTCTTGCGTCCACAGTTAATCCTGTTGGATGTGGTTCGCCCTCTTGGGGGTTATGCTGACCTTACCCTGGATACCGTGGTCTTGATACATCCAAAAATTGCTGTCTTGGTCACAGATGCGCCAGCAAGACGTGCCCCCCAACAATTTGTCCTCTTTTTGAACTCTGGTATGTCACCCATAATGTTGTGTGCATTTCAATATTTTGAGCAAAACTGTGCTCTTACCTGCTAATTGAACCTTCACACTCTGCTCTTACTGGTGCAATGTGCAATCAATGAAGACTGGCTACCAGGCTGGTCCAATTTAGCCATGAAACCTCCCACACTAAAATGACAGGTGTTTCAGTTTCATTGTCCAACCCCTGTATGTATGTGTGTGTGTGTACAGCCTGGGGGAAGAAACTGTCTCTGTGGCGGCTGGCTTTAGTGAACAGCGCTCTGTAGCGACGGCCTGAAGGCAGAACTCTAAACAGTTTATGTGCAGGGTGTGTGGGGTCTGCAGATATTTTAGCAGCTCTTTTCCTGACCCTAGACCTGTATAAGTCTTGGATGGAGGGAAGGTCAGCCCTGATGATTCTCTCTGCAGTCCTGATTATTCGTTGCAGTCTGGACCTGTCCTGTTTTGTGGATGAACCAAACCACACTGAGATGGATGAAGACTGGACAGACTGAATGATGGCAGTGTAGAAGATGACCAGCAGCTCCTGTGGAAGGTTGTACTTCTTGAGTTGCCTCAGGAAGTACAGTCTCTGCTGGGCCTTCTTCCAAACAGTGTCTATGTGTGAAGATCATCTCAGGTCCTCAGAGATGGTGGTTCCTAAGAACCTGAAGTGGTCCACAGCCGACACGGTGTTGTTGAAGATGGTGAGGGGGGTGTCTGGAGGTGCTGTTTTCCGAAAGTCCACTACCATCTCCAAAGTCTTGAGTGGGTTTAGTTCCAGGCAGTTCTGACAACACCAGTGTATCAGGCGATCCACCTCCTGTCTGTATGCAGACTCAGCACCGTCCTGGATCAGTCCAATGACAGTGGTGTCATCTGCAAACTTCAGGAGTTTCACGGACGAGTCCGCTGAGGTGCAGTCATTTGTGTACAGGGAGAAGAGTGGGGATAGAACACACCCCTGGGGGGCACCAGTACTTATTGATCTGGTTCAGGAGAAGATGCTCCCCAGTCTCACCTGCTGCTGTCGGTCCGTCAGGAAGCTGTTGATCCACTGACAGGTGGAGGCTGGGACGTTGAGCTGGGTGAGCTTCTGGTGGAGGATGTCTGGTATGATAGTGTTGAAGCTGAAGTCTACAAACAGGATCCTGGCGTTGGTCCCTGGGCGGTCGAGGTGTTGCAGGATGAAGTGTAGACCCAAGTTAACAGCATCATCTGCCGACCTGTTTGCTCGGTAAGCAAACTGCAGGGCGTCCAGTAGAGGGCCTGTGACGTCTTTCACGTGCTTCAACACCAGCCCCTCAAAGGATTTCATGACCACAGACGTCAGGGCTACAGGCCTGTAGTCATTTAATCCTAGGAAGGTGGGTTTCTTGGGCACTGGGATGATGGTGGATCATTTGAAGCAGGAGGGGACCTCACACTTCTCCAGTGACTTGTTGAAGATCCGGGTGAAGATTGGAGCGAGTTGATTTGCACAGGCTTTCAGGCATGATGGGGAGACATTATCAGGTCCTCCAGCTTTCTTTGTTTTCATGCGCTGAAAGAGCCTATTTACATCTTCCTCAGAGATCTTTAGTGCAGGCATAGGATCTGAAGGTAGGGGGTTGGTTACTTTATGGGAGGAACTTGTTCCTGAATGGGATGTGGACGAGATGGTTTGAGGTGTGAATGGCTTCTTTTCATGTCTGCAGTTGAAGCCATTCAGACGGTTGGCCAGGCGAGGACTTTGTTCAGGAAGGGTGGTGGGGCTTCTGTAGGCAGTCAGGTTTCTCAGACCAGTCCATATAGCCGAAGTGTCACCAGTAGAAAGGCTGTTTTTCAGCTTCTCACTGTAGCTTCTCTTGGCTGCTTTGATCTCCTTTGTTAGTCTGTTCCTGGCCTGCCTGTACCCGCGCCCATCACCACTGCTGTGAGCTTCTTCCTTGTCCCTGCGCAGATTCCTGAGGTGTGGAGTAAACCATGGCTTGTTGTTCCCAAAGGTGCAGAAGGTCTTGGTCTGCACACACATGTTCTCACAGAAACCGATGTATGAAGTCACCACATCAGTTAGTTCGTTTAAATCAGTGGCTGAGGTTTCAAAAACAGTCCAGTCTGTGCATTCAAAGCAGGCCTGTAGCATCTGCTTTGATTCCTCAGTCCACTTTTTAACAGTGTGAACCGTGGGTTTGGATGCTCTTAGTTTCTGTCTGTAAGTTGGGATGAGGTGGATAAGGCAATGTTCCGAAAGTCCCAGAGCAGCCCTGGTAACAGCATGGTATGAGTCCTTAAAAGCTGTGTAACAATGGTCCAGTGCGTTTTTGTCTCTGGTGGGACATTTAATATGCCGTCTGTATTTGGAGAGCTCATTAGAGAGGTTTGTGCTGTTAAAATCTCCCAGTATTATGATGAAAGAGTCAGGGTGCTTTTTCTCCACGTCTGTAATCAGCTCAGCAAGATGTTTTTCCGCAGCAGAAGTGCAGCCATGCGGTGGAAAATATGAGCCGATTATTATGAACGAGGAAACCTCTCTCGGTGAATAAAACGGTTTACAGATTTTGGAAAATGACTCCAGATCAGGACTACATGTTTTCCCCAGCACTTCTATGTCTCTGCACCAAGCTTCGTTTATATAAAAGCAGATTCCGCCTCCTCGCTTCTTCCCTGATAGCTCCGCGCTGCGATCCGCTCTGAACAGCTGGAAGTCCGGTATCAGCAGTGCGCAATCCGGGATGTTGTCACTCCGCCATGTCTCGGTGAAGCAGAGAACCGCTGATCCATGGAGGTCCGAGTTTTTACCGGTGAGAAGAAGTAGCTCGTCCATCTTGTTGCTTAGAGAGCGGACATTTGCCAGATGTATTGAAGGCAGTGGTGTGCGAAGTCCTCTTTTGCGCACCTTTACCAGGGCGCCAGCTCGCTTTCCCCTCCGACGCCTCCAGCGTAGTATCCCGTTGAGTGCCGCTGTTCCGCTTGCCAGAAGCTCAGTGAATTCTACATTGTCAAGTGATTCTAACTTCTGCCTTATACAGACAGCCTACAGTAAAGTAAAATATTGATACATTTTAATTAGTTTGAGTTCTGACTTTGGCTGAGAGAGAGATCTCGAGGGGGCCACAGATTAGAGTAACAATTAACACACACACATTATATGGGCTGACTGACTGACTGAACTTATATAGTGCTTTTCCAGTCATACAGACCGCTCAAAGCGCTTTACACTAGAGCCACATTCACCCAATCGCACTCACTAACGCTCACACATACATACACCGATACGCAGATCGGTAGGCCACTTGAGGTTAAGTGCACATCGACGCCAGGGGCACATCGACGATGTATATATATATATCCCCAGTATGCCCCCAGTGCCTCCCCAGCCCCCCCTCTAGCTCCGCCCCTAAGTACTGGCAAGGATTTAAAACTACTTTCACCCATGGCCGCATATTAGAAAATGTTGCCATGGCGATACTATTAATTATTGTGATGATGAAATCAGGTGTGATATATATATTTTCTTCTTTTCTCTCTTTGTCATCTGTGCATCCATCACCCTCTGACCTTTTAGTATTTTGGCCATTGTCGTTTGTGTCCAGTGTGAGCATCTGCTGCTGTAAGACTCTGTCCATGTGGCTATACATTACATTAGCATCCAAAATTCAAGTTCATAACACTTAGAATATGTTAGTCAACAGTTATTGAACTATAATTGTGATATAAATACTGCACTCACTGATTATTGCGATGGCGATATATTCCTTATATATTGTGCAGCCTTAATGTTCACCTTTTTTAAATTAAATCTACTGAGAAAACACAGAAAACAATGTTGCATAAAATGTAATTAAATCACTGAGGCTTTTAAATTTTGTTATAACTTAGCGGCAGCTTACTTAGGCGCCGACCCCATCAAAATTGCAGGAAAAATGTACAAACACAGTAAACCAAAACTGCGTAATAAAAATTAATTATCACATCTGTTTACTTATAAATTCTGTCTGACTTCTGATTTTTCAGCATCCCCACTCCAGTTTTGGTTTATTTGGGGTAATTTGTTTGTGTAGGCCTGAATACATACAGTTCAATGTTGAGGAGTGTGTATGTTCCTGAACTTTTGGCTTCCATATGACTTCATGCTGGTCTCTAATTGGTTACATATTGCCATTTTGTGTCATTGTTCATCCAATCGGATTAATTCCTAAAACCTGTCAAAGCCACACCGCTGGAAGCTTAGATGCACCAGTGCAAATGTAACTCAAACACATACGGATTTAAAAGAGTCAGACAGCAACAAGATGGGAGAGAATGGCGACAGCGAAAGAATATTCAGTCATTATTTACAAAACAATAACTTCATGAGGCTCCAGGAAATAAAATGGATAAAGGAATTTGGAGCAAGCAGACCTAAAAATCTAGCAGCAGACAAGTGCCCATGGATGGATTATGTTCCAGTAGAGTTTATTGTGTTTTTTCTCACCAGCCGTCACTGGTTATACTGCTGTTATGAACTGTTTTGTGCTCAGGTCAGGGCTCCTGAGAACTTGTAGCCTAAAGTATTTTCTGAACCCCTGAATAGGGATAGTTAATTAAAGGTCAAGATGTTTTCAAAAAAATCATAAATCCATGCAATAATTAAAGAATATTTGTACAAATTTATAAACTGTTTATAAACTTTATAAACTTCAAGACACCCTCATGAAGACCAAAACATCGAGGCACGTGACGTCACCCGGTACGGCGGAGCCAGGGTCCCATCCTGGAGCCAGGCCTGGGGTCGAGACTTGTCGGAGAGCGCCTGGTGGCTGGGTTGCTCCTCACGGGACCCAGCTGGGCCAAGCCCGAACAAGAGACGCGAGGCCATCCCCCAGTGGGCCCACCACCTGCAGGGGAAACCGTGAGTGGCCGGTGCAAAGAGGATTGGGTGTTAGACGAAGGTGGAGATCTCGGCGGCCCGATCCCCGGATGCTTAGGCAGGCTGTAGGGACGTAGAATGTCACCTCGCTGGGGGGGAAGGAGCCTGAGCTTGTGCGGGAGGTTGAGAGATCTCGACTAGAAATAGTCGGGCTCGCCTCCACGCACAGCGTGGGCTCTGGAACCCATCTCCTCGAGAGGGGTTGGACTCTCTTCTACTCTGGAGTGGCCCACAGGGAGAGGCGACGGTCTGGGGTGGGTTTGCTTTTTAACCTCCAGCTCAGCCGTCTCGTGTTGGGGTTTACCCCAGTGGATGAGAAGGTCGCATCCCTGCGCCTTCGGGTTGGGGACAGGTCTCTGTCGTTTCGGCCTACAGGCCGAGCGGTAGTGCGGAGTACCCAGCCTTCTTGGCGTCCCTGTCGGGGGTGCTGGATAGTGCCCCTCCCGGGGACTCCATTATTCTGCTGGGGGACTTCAACGCCCACGGTGGAAATGACAGTGGCACCTGGAGAGGCGTGATTGGGAGGAATGGCCTCCCCGATCTGAATCCGAGTGGTGTTGTTTCGTTAATGGACTTCTGTGCTAGTTACGGATTGTCCATAATGAACACCATGTTCAAGCATAAGGGTGTCCATCATTTCACTTGGCACCAGGACACCCTAGGCAGGAGGTCGATGATCAACTTTGTTGTCGTATCGTCAGACCTTCGGCCGCATATTTTGGACACTTGGGTGAAGAGAGGGGCTGAGCTGTCCACTGATCACCACGTGGTGGTGAGTTGGATCCGCTGGAAGAGGAGAAAGCCGGACAGACTTGGCAGGCCCAAGCGCATAGTGAGGGTTTGCTGGGAACGTCTGGCAGAGCCCACGGCCTGGGATGTATTCAACCTCCAGGAGAGCTTTGACCAGATTCCGGGGGATGTTGGAGACATAGAGTCCGAGTGGACCATGTTCTATTGTCGATGCTGCAGCCGTAAGGTCTGCGGTGCCCGTCGTGGTGGCAATCCCCGAATCTGGTGGTGGAGACCGGCAATAAGGGACTCCATCAAGTTGAAGAAGGAGCCCTATCGGCTGTGGTTGGCTTGTGGGACTCCTAAGGCGGCTGACAGGTACCGTGGCCCGAGCTATGGCAGAGGCAAAAACTCGGGCCTGGGAGGAGTTCGGTGAGGCCATGGAGAAGGACCACCGGTTGGCCTTGAAGCGATTCTGGCAAACCGTCCGGCGCCTCAGGAGGGGGAAGCAGTGCTTCACCAACATTGTTTACAGTGGGGGTGGGAGGCTGCTGACCTCAAATGAGGACATTATCGGGCGGTGGAAGGAGTACTTCGAGGATCTCCTCAATCCTGCCATCACGCATGCCCTGGTGGAAACAGAGGCTGGGGACTTGGGGTTAGACTCTTTCATCACCAAGGCTGAAGTCACCGAGGTGTTTAAAAAGCTCCGCAGTGGCAGGGCTTCAGGGGGTGGATGAGATCCGCCCTGAGTACCTCAAGTCTCTGGATGTTGTGGGGCTGTCATGGTTGAGATGCCTCTTCAACATTGCGTGGCGGTCGGGGACAGTGCCTCTGGACTGGCAGACTGGGGTGGTGGTCCCCCTTCATAAGAAGAGTGACCGGAGGGTGTGTTCCAACTACAGGGGGATCACACTCCTTAGCCTCTCTGGTAAGGCCTACGCCAGGGTATTGGAGAGGAGAGTCCGGCCGATAGTCGAACCTCGGCTTCAGGAGGAGCAGTGTGGTTTTCGTCCCAGCCATGGAACACTGAACCAGCTCTATACCCTCTACAGGGTACTCGAGGGTTCATGGGAGTTTGCCCAACCGGTCCACGTGTTTTTTGTAGACCTGGAGAAGGCATTCAACTGTGTCCCTCGTGATGCCCTGTGGGGGGTGCTCTAGGAGTATGGAATCGGGGGGCCTTTATTAGGGGCCATCCGGTCTCTGTACAAGCGGCGCAGGAGTTTGGTCTGCATTGCCAGCACTAAGTCAGACCTGTTCCCGGTGCATGTTGGACAGGGGTGCCCTTTGTCACCGGTCCTGTTCATAACTTTTATGGACAGGATTTCTAGGCGCAGCCAAGGCCAGAGGGGGTCTGGTTTGGGGACCAGTGGATTTCGTCTCTTCTTTTTGCACATGACGTGGTCCTGCTGGCCCCCTCTAGCCAGGACCTACAGCATGCGATGGGGCAGCTCGCAGCCCAGTGTGAATCAGCTCCTTCATGTCTGAGGCCATGGTTCTCGACCGGAAAAGGGTGGCTTGTCCTCTTCAGGTTGGAGGGGAGTTCCTGTCTCAAGTGGAGGAGTTCAAGTATTGTGGTGAAGAGAGAGCTGAGCCGAAAAGCGAAGCTCTCGTTTTACTGGTCGGTCTACATTCCTACCATCACCTATGGCCATGAACTTTGGGTCATGACCGAAAGAACGAGATCCCGGATACAAGCGGCTGAAATGAGCTTCCTCTGTAGGGTGGAAGAGAGATAGGGTGAGGAGCTTGTCCATCCAGGAGGGGCTCGGAGTAGAGCCGCTGCTCCTCCACATCGAGAGGAGCCAGTTGAGGTGGCTCGGGCATCTATACCGGATGCCTCCTGGACGCCTTCCTCGGGAGGTGTTCCAGGCATGTCACACCGGAAGGAGGCCCAAGGGACTGCCCAGGACACGCTGGAGGGACTGTGTCTCTGGGCTGGCTTGGGAACGCCTTGGGCTCCCCCCCAGAGGAGCTGGGGGGGAGCTGGGGGGACGTCCCTCTCTGGGGAGAGGGACGTCTGGGTGTCAGCTACCCCCGCGACCCGGTTCCGGATAAAGCGGAAGACGACGAGTACGAGTATGAACTGGTCCCAAATATAAAGTAAAATCCCGAATATACTAGCTTTGTTCTTTCTACAGAACAAATTAGTAAATTCTCCACATTACTAAAATGACAAATTTAAATCACAACATTTAATATTTAGGTACAACTTTGGGCTTTTGGGTAACCTCTGAACCACAGATGTCGCTTTAGGAAAGATTATTTCCTCTAAATGGAAAACTGTCATAACAGCAAAAGGGAACTTTCTTGATAGAGAAATGAAGGTGATTAAATTTAGTCTTTGTTGGAATATACTTTCTGTATGACACTTGTAAAGATATCTGAACCTTAGGTGTTTGAGGTTCAGGGGTTAGAACTTCACCAACTCTGTGTTTTTAGCAGGAATGAATACACTCCCTGCTTTTGCAATGAGATTAAGATGTGATATGCAAGTAATGAACCGAGTTTTGGAATTTAACACACATTTTAACACAATTGTTGAGGTATTGTCCAAAAGCCATGGTTACACTAACAGAATAAAATTTGTTTTTATCTTCTGTGTTGCAGGACCGGATCTACTGGACCGACAGAGACAAGGCAGCAGTTTTTATGGCCAATAGGTTAACTGGTCAGGACATCCAAGCTCTGGCTGAAAACCTGAATGACCCCCATGACATCGTGGTCTTTCACCAGCTCCGACAGCCACCAGGTGCGTGTTCAGTCTTTCTGAGTCACATGTGTCTGCAGAAATGTCATCAAATCCATCCCTCCACTCTCTATGCTTATGTTGTCTTATGATGCACACACAACTGTGTGCATCTTTTTATCTCTCATTGGTTTCTATTTTCAGGTCCTGACAGCTGTAATCTTGGCAGTGTGGCCAATGGGGGTTGCAAGTATTTATGTCTTAAAGCACCACAGATCACCGAACACTCTCCTAAATATACCTGCGCCTGCCCGGACGGACAGGACTTGGGGCCTGATATGAGGGGCTGTGTACCAGGTGAGGGTCTGTTTAAGAGTGGCGTTTGAGGGACTGCAAGTGTTTGTTGGGTTCAGTGTGAATAAAAATATCCTCCTATACACATGATGACCACCTAGAGCAGTGATTCCCAGCCTGAAGGGGCTCTAGAGAGCTCGGGTCAGAAACAGTACTTTAATGCCAGAGACTCTGTTGATATGTTTTGCATACATAATGAAAAAAAAACATTTTAAGGCTAAATAAAATAACATTTAACAGCTTTTACAGTGTCCAGAATGGAACAAGATGTATAAACTTGAGTAAAGCGTTATAAGGGTGTGCTGGTGGTGGGAGGTGGTTATACACATGTTTTGGAACACCGTTTGCAACATCTGACTTCAACACACCTGAATCAAATAATTAGGTCATTAGCAGGACTTTTGCAGAACTTGACTGAATGCTGAGGACGTAATTCAGTCATTTTATTCAAGTTGTTGTTGGACCAGGGACACATCTAAGAACTGGACTTGGACATGAAGGATTTCTTAAATTTTAAACCGTGTTTTCTGAGTTCACTGTAGAATAATCCAGTTTAGGTTAGACCAGTCAAAGTGTTGATGAGAAGTGTGAGATGATCAAATGTATTCCAATGAAAAATTGAAATAACCCTTTAGTTTGCCACCGGTAGGAAGATCTCAAGCAGGTATTAACTTCAGTGTTGTTAATAGCTAAGGGTTGACCAGCGCTGAGAAATCATTCATATCTTTTTAGCCACTCTTTAATAATTTTTTTTCTACCAGGAACCCAAAAAATTACAACACAGGAGTTAAATGTAGTTCTGTTGTAACAAAGTTTTACAAAGAGTCAAAATTACCTGGCTCATCAACACAACAAGGCATTCCTAGACCTACTTCCTTTTTATTTCAAAATAAGAGTCTCTTAATAGAAGTTTAAGATTCTCACCTTTAAACTAAGAGCCCCTAATAATAGATGAACAACAACTGGATTGTGCTTGGTGAGACAGACTTTCTTTGATGACGATATTGTGTTTTTTATTATCAACACTTTTTTGTTGATCCAACTCAAAAGATTCTTCTAAAGAAGATTAGAAAAGGGAGAAGTAGCTAAATGAGACATGGACAATGTTTTTATCAGATAACATTGTAAATCGTCTTGTTTATTTAAATATGGTATACATCTCTAGGTGAAATGTTCTGCTTTAACTTTCCTCTTAGCAGCACCAAGAGATGACTTTAAAGTGAGATCACCACCTACCTCCGGACTTACACCCGACACCAGAGAAACTGCTGCTGAGGGCATCGCTCCGTCCTCAGCGGGAGTCTCTCTGGCAGATGATGTCCCCTATCTGACCGCTGCTCCATCTCCTTCTCCTGAGTTTCTCAACCCACTCAGTACCCTGCAGCCTCTGTCATCACAAGAGTCAGAATCACTGGGCTCCCACTCCACGGCCACAGCTATGGTCATGTCAACCACACCTGCAGGGGACAGCAGTGTCTCCCAACACTGTGAGTTGGGTAGAAAATGTAGTCTCAATGTAGTTATGTTAAAGTTTTAAGATGCAAAATTGTGATGAAACAACTGCAAACTAAGCCTACTTCTTTACTTGGATCTATGGATCTATTTCCTGTCATAACACAGCTAACAATCTTCTCCTGGTTGCAATGATGACATTGAAGTGGGGTTTCTGCCAGCCTCAGCAGCCATCTGCAGGAATAATTGTCACCTTGAAAATTATGCTATTCTCCTCATAAAATTGTACTTCATGTGGGAACGTGGGGGTTGCATGTCTGGGAGGAAATTTGTGTTGCAGCATAAATGCTTGACTTGTAAGTATGTTGAATGCAAATTTGCTCTAATGCAGTTAAATGGAGGCTGGATATATGAAGTGCAGAATATCAGGGGTGTCTCAAAGTCACACTCTGGCAAATACCAGAGGTGCATCCTTTACATTCCTTTTTCCATTTTCCTTTTTTTTCGTCATCCTTCATCTCTGTCGCGTTCTCTCTTTGTAAAACACTCACGGCCATTAACGCATGGTCACCCACTTCTCGCCTCCCTGTTTTATCACCTCTCCCTTCCTCCGGCTCGCCCTTCCTTGCCGCTCTGCTTATCTCTCACACTGTTTTTCCCACATTTTATATCTTACCTACCTTTTTACTTTTTGTTCTTACATTGCTTCCTTTTCATCCCCTCACTCTTACACCACTTAATTTCTAATTTCTTCTGTTTCCCCAGCTGGTGGTGAGAATTTTGTGCTGGGTGAGAACCTGACAGTGGCAGTTCTCGGAGTGGTCATTCCTATTGGTAAGCTGCATGCAGTACCTATGTTCTGTGTTTGTCAGGTCACAGAGAAGACCTTGAAAAATTATTCATACCTCTTGAACTTTTTCACATTGATCTCATGCTACACCTTCAATATATTTTCTTGGTATTTATGTAACAGACCAACATAAAGTAGCACATAACTGGGAAGCAGAAGGAAAGAGATATGTGGGTTTTAAAAATCTTTGCAAAAACAAGTATTAAAAGGGTAGTATACGTTTGTATTCAGTTCCCCTGAGCCAATACTTGGAGAACCATCTTTCTCTGTAATGACAGATGCAAGTATTTTCTTTTTAGCAAAACTGCTCAGTCTCAGTCAGATTCAGTGGAGGGTGTCTGAACTGCTTTTTTTCAAATCATCCTAATGAGGAATAATAATAATTAATTAAATATCAGCTACATTTACAATAACTGTAGGACATAAGGTTAGGTTAACTAGAATTATCTCATTAGCTAAAACCATGTTAAAATAATCAAATAATAATAATACCTTAGAGAAAATGTCAGGGCACAATTTTAAATACAGAATTTCTCCAATGAAGAACTAAACTGCTGAGCTCGCCAGTATGCTAGCAGAGTGATATTGCTTTTTGAAGAAGTTTTTAGGTAGGAGACACATTTATCTTCCTCGCTGTTGTTCAACAACGGTACATCAGAGAATAGTGTGAAGCTAGCGAGGAGTTAAGGAAGAAGTCTGTTTAGGAATATTACCCCTGACTGAATCATTTGGCTGCAAAATTCTTTAATCCTTAAATACACCAATATTTTTTGTCATGATTTGTTTTAGAGCCTCTCCTTCTGATCATAGTGGTCAATTAGAAAACGCAATGTATCTCAAAAAGTGTACACACCCCTGCTTAAATGTCAGGGTTTTGTGATATGAAAAAATGCTGTCATTTTGATATTTATCCTGTACAATGTTTTTAAAATCAAAATTAGGTCATTAAAGGGGAAAAAAAACAAAAACATGCAATCATCCCGTTGAACTAATACTTTGTCGAAGCACCTTTTAATTCAGTTTCAGCATTCAGTTTTCAGTACACAGCTCCCATCCATCATAGTGAATCACGTAGTGATGAACTAGCAGTAAGTTGAGCTGTCCTAGTAGGGTTTTCAGGACATTTACTAAATCCATAGTTTGCAGAGAGGTTACAAAGGCTCTCATTGTACAAAGGTATTAGTAAGAATTGTATAAAACATTCTCTAACATATGTTTACCATGACACGGTGAAGGCAGTTACAACAGTATGGAGCTACAATAAAATTTGAAACTGGACATTTCTTCAAACGCCACCAGCTGCTAAGAGGTCAACAGTAAAACCAAAGAAGCTGCAGAAATTTCCCACAAGCCCTAGTTGTGCTCTGCGTGTGACAAGAGTGTCCTGTATTATTTATTCTAGACTAAGGAGTAGAGTGACAAGACAAAATTATTTTGTTCCAGAGAAAACGCCTTGGTCTGGCTGCAACCCCTTAAGACCTTGTTGGGAGAATGTGTTACGGTCGGATAAAACCAAACCGGGATTTTTTGGCCCTTCCAAATAATTTGTTTGGCAGAAAATAACCCTAATGCACATCATCGAAAGAACACCATAGCCACAGTGTAATGTTGTGGTGGTAGCATCATGTTCTGGGTTTACTTTTTTTCGGATGGCAACGAGGTTTTTGACAAGGTGGATGAAGTTCTGAACAGTTCCTAATAACAGCCAGCGTTGGTCCAAAACCTGTCTGCTAGAAAGCTGAAGGTGGAAAGATATTTAATTCATTAGCATCACAATGAGTTAGGGTGACCTGACTTTTTAACAAGTAGTGGCTACTATTTCAGGTCAGCTAATCATACTCCTTATTTAGCCTAGAAAAACATTTAAATGGGACATTCTTAAGATCATGTTATGTCCAGATTTAGCCTGAACAAAGAAGTAATACAGGCTTTAACCTATTATGGTGCGTTCACACCGAACGCGGATTCTGCAATAGGAGCGGCCGATTTACATGTTATCCCTATGTAGAGGCGCGTTCAGGAGCAGAGCGGCGCGAGGCGGTGCGAAGGACACGAAGGACGCGGAGTGAAAGGCGCGCCGAGCGAAGCGGGAGCAGAGCGAGAGCGATGGACGAGTTGAAAAATCTGAACTTTTTCCTAAATTCGCGTTGCGTCAACCAATCAGGGACTGAATGTGGCTGTGACGTAGGGTGAAAGACCGCAGCGGAGAAGAAGCGGTTGTCAGTGAAGATGGAGGACAAGATCATAGTGGTGGTGTGCGGCAAGCCAGAGTTGTATAACTCAACTAATTACTTTTACTGAGGCAAGTACAGAAAGGACCTGGCCTGGTTATGCTTGGCACAAATATCTTATATTTAGGAGATATGGACATAAAAAATCAGCAGTTTTTTTATTGAGCTGAAATTTATTTACTCACCGAAGACGGATGGACAGGCGTTCAGCAGCGGGGATATAGTGCAGGTAGTTGGTGTCCCGGAGGCCGATTTGTCTCCCAACGCAGGACAGCAGATCTTTGAACTGGGTCCTGGATAGACGGAAGTACCGCTGAAATCGACCGTGATCCAGACGCAGCTCCTGGAGTAGGTGGTGGTACTCTCCGAACTGTTCCTGTACCTGAAGAATCTGGTGAACCCAGGGACGTCGACGTCAGTGGCGTTTTTCGGCTCTCCACAGGTAAAACACCGTAATTAGGTCCGTGAAATCCATGTCCGCCATGTTCAGTTGAAATCAGCAAGCAGCAGATGGAAGCTCCTCCTATTTGATGACGCGGCGAAGCGTTGCCGCTTGTTGCCAAATGGCAACGCGGAGTTCACGCGGAATGTCAAGCGGGCAAAAGCACACAAATGACGCGAAATATTCGCAGAATCCGCATTCGGTGTGAGCGCACCATTAGAAATGAATAGACATTTTTAATAGGACACACTGTGCTTTCTCTGTTCTGTCCTAATGTAATCTATCTCTCGGCAGGGTAGTCTGTCAGTCAGCCATTAGGTGTTCGGTCATCACTCTAAATTCATCTCATTGCTCAAGCAAAAAGACCAGGACGACAGCCAAATGATTGACAGTAAGGTCTGGGTCATGTCAAGGTGGCTACATCTACTTGCAAAGGCACACAACTTAAATTATTTTTGATTTTGTCTTGACAAAAAAAAATTAACAAAACATTTATAAGCCCTGATTTAAATCCACTGGATATAAAGAAAGCAAACCAAATTATCATAAAAATATTGCATTACAGTCCATAATTGGTGTAATTTGATAATGCAGTGAAATTACAATGCTTATTTAAAGGCCAATTTAGTGTGATGGTTTGCCACCACATAGTCGGGTATGTGAAGGCTCTGACTAGGATCCTTAAAACAAATGTACTTCAAATCTAGGCCTTAATGATGGTTATTTTGAGTCTGTTTAGAATCTGTGGGTAGCTGTGTGACTCATCTTTAACCCATGCTGCACCACCCACACACAAACACACACACACAGGCGCCATTACGCTCCCTCTTCCCTCTGTCCTCTGCATGCTTCTTCTTCTCCTCTCTGTGCCTGTCATTTCACACCATGGACTCGTTTGCCTCGTTAACGCTCCCCCCTTCCCATGTCCCTGCTACTGTGTGTTAAACGCATGCAGTTCCTATCGTTGCCACAGTGGTGTTCGGCCTGGTCTGCGCTGGAGTCTACCTGGTGTGGCGGAACTGGCGGCGCAACTCCACCAAGAGCATGAACTTTGACAATCCAGTCTACCGCAAAACCACCGGCGAGGGCGAGGAGGACGAGATCCACATCGGAAGGACCGACAACATGGGACACCACGTGCACCACCACCCGTATCCTCAAGGGGTCAGCATGGGTGTTGTAGGAGCAGGGGGTGGCACATGCCCACAGTTCATCGCCCTGCCTTTAGGGGGCAGCATGCCAGATGCAGGAACTCACTGGTACACGGAGCAGCCCATGCTCTCCACTGCAAAGTGAGGCAAAGAACCAACTGCAGGTGCAGATGGACGCTCAGGCACACACTCACACACTCTCACACACAGTGAAGTAAGAATAAACTTGGACTATGTTTATTGAAGGGATGAACAACATAGCATTGACTCACTTAGCCATACACAGCCATTTCCTATATAAAATTTCATATAAACCCTCCTACATCTATTATTAGATCAACACAATGATTTAGGAATGAAGTTCATGGATGTGTTTTTCTAAATAAACGCTGGGAGGTAATGACGAATTAACCAGTGTGTGCTAAAGTGCTCCTGAAGCTAGAAAATTAAGTTAAACTCACTGTTTTTAACTTTTCTATTGAACACTGAGGGAGATGTGTGTGTCTTAAATTTCACAAAGGGAATGGTTGAGCTTCTCTGTCGTCCTTGATGTGTTAATTTGAGTTTTATGTTATTCCTGGTTGGCAGTGGAGCTCTAGGACAGCTGCTGAAGAAAGAGGAGCTCTTAAACTGGGGCAGCTGGTGTGTTGGTGAGACAATCTGTGCATATTGGTGTTCCCGGTCCCAGATGTTATTACTGGACAAGTCTTGTGTTGTAAACATTTTTGTGGATATATTCTTCTGGTTCAGAGCCTCTTGGGGTGAGGTCACAGTGTAGTTGAACAATGTTGGTTTCAATTTTTTATTTTATTTATTGACGAGTGGAAAGAAAAAGTTGAGACACACCATGTTTGGTTCTATGAGCATAAAGGTGCCGAGGTTAGAGTGCTTCTTCTTTTTGTAGCTTGTTGGGATGTTAAATGGTCTGAGAAAAGCAATAGACTGCAGATATCAGCCAGATGAGGTGTTCTTTGGTTGATAAAAATTTCATTTGTCGACCCGCTCTTGACTGTGACATGTGCACACACACAGATCCACCTGCCGTGCTGTGGTGTCAGATTCCCGCTGTTCCTCCGGCGAGGACAGGGACCAGATGCATTCGCCCTCTGCAAACATAAGCAGCATGCAGAACTGCTCGCCAGCTGACAATGCAGCCATTCACTGTTCCATGCGAGACACTCTCACCCACATACTGCACAGTGGATTCTGTGGCCAGCTGTCCTCCCACTGAGGCGGCCGTTATTTGAGCAGACAGATTTGGATAACGCCGTGCAGGAGAGCCTAGCTGGTGCCTGCTGTGGGAGGAAGACCTGTCATGTGATGTAACCCCAAACAACAACAGAAAATCTGACTCTGATGCAATGCGCTTGGCACCGACTGATGATGCAGGTGAACATGTTTCATGCTGGTTTAGCCTCATCACTGACACAGTTGACTTCATTTAGAAACCTTAAAAGTCCCAGTGTGATCTGCTGAAATGCATGTGTGCCAATTGTTTATCCCACAGCCATATTTAAAACTGTTTTTGGATGCTATTTGTTGCACATTCTCTTAGAAGGCCTTCTATACTGTTTTTCTCATGGAAGAAGGTGTGTGTTTGTACGTGTGTCGACCTGTGTGTGTGTGTGTGTGGGACAGCAGAAAAGCTTTGAGGGGGCTTTTTGATTCATCGGGTTGTAAATATGTTTTCATAACGTTTTTCTATAATGTATTGTATAATTCTGTAAAAGAAGAGCTGTATATAAGATTTTAGATAAAGTGTTGACACCTATATTAATTTATTTGTATGAAGAAAGCACTGTTTTCCCCTGATTGTTTCAAATCAGTTATCCACCAAAGTGGTTTGTTTAGTTTGTGTTGTTTCTTGCTGTGCATCGTTTAGCATCATTTTTGTATGTAAACCTTCTTTTATGTTAGCCTTCATATAAGATTAAGATGCCCCACATTCTTCACCCAGAAAGGAAAACAAAATCCACATCTGTTAAAGATTTCAAAACGTTAATGTCAGTGAGAAGATTGGTTTGTATTTATTTGTGCCTTTTTTTGTGTTTACTCATATTAATCTTGTGTTTTTCCATAAAAAGAAAAAGGATCAGCCAGTTGCTGCACATCTAACAATGGACTGTATTAAGGACAAACTGGTTCCATGTTTTAATTTTCTTAATTAATTAGTTTTGAATATCTCTTTTTCTTGTTATATAAAATCTGACAAAAACAAGTCTGCAGTCTTTGTTTTTTTCATTTTCACAACACGTTGTTTGGACCCTGAACTGAAAGACATTCTATTTGTGACTTAGGATGGAGAAAAGCAGGAAGGAACTGACACTTATTTTGTGTAACAGTGAGTGAAAGTACACAGTGGGTTACATTGTTTGATGGGTGTTTGGTATTCTGGTAAGACAGTTGTTGGGGAAAATTGAGAGCTGATGTGTCAGAGTTCATTATAACCAAAGCAAAAATTACAACCTTTACCTGAATGTTCTCAGAATTTCTATTTTTCATGTAGAAATCACCACTGACCAGGCCAGGCTCCCCATACAGTGCCTTGCGAAAGTATTCGGCCCCCTTGAACTTTTCAACCTTTTGCCACATTTCAGGCTTCAAACATAAAGATATAAAATTCTAATTTTTTGTGAAGAATCAATAAGTGGGACACAATCGTGAAGTGGAATGAAATTTATTGGATGTGTAAAACTTTTTTAACAAATAAAAAACTGTAAAGTGAGGCGTGCAATATTATTCGGCCCCTTTACTTTCAGTGCAGCAAACTCACTCCAGAAGTTCAGTGAGGATCTCTAAATGATCCAATGTTGTCCCAAATGACTGATGATGATAAATAGAATCCACCTGAGTGTAATCAAGTCTCCGTATAAATGCACCTGCTCTGTGATAGTCTCAGGGTTCTGTTCAAAGCGCAGAGAGCATCATGAAGACCAAGGAACACACCAGGCATGTCCGAGATACTGTTGTGGAGAAGTTTAAAGCTGGATTTGGATACAAAAAGATTTCCCAAGCTTTAAACATCCCAAGGAGCACTGTGCAAGCAATCATATTGAAATTGAAGGAGTATCAGACCACTGCAAATCTACCAAGACCCGGCCGTCCCTCTAAACTCTCATCTCGAACAAGGAGAAGACTGATCAGAGATGCAGCCAAGAGGCCCATGATCACTCTGGATGAACTGCAGAGATCTACAGCTGAGGTGGGAGAGTCTTGTCCATAGCACAACAATCAGTCGTACACTGCATAAATCTGGCCTTTATGGAAGAGTGGCAAGAAGAAAGCCATTTCTCAAAGATATCCATAAAAAGGTTCGTTTAAAGTTTGCTACAAGCCACCTGGGAGACACACCAAACATATGGAAGAAGGTGCTCTGGTCAGATGAAACCAAAATCAAACTGTTTGGCCACAGTGCAAAACAATATGTCTGGCGTAAAAGCAACACAGCTCATCACCCTGAACACACCATCCCCACTGTCAAACATGGTGGTGGCAGCATCATGGTTTGGGTCTGCTTTTCGTCAGCAGGGACAGGGAAGATGGTCAAAATTGATGGGAAGATGGATGGGGCCAAATACAGGACCATTCTGGAAGACAACCAGTTGGAGTCTGCAAGAGACCTGAGACTGGGACGGAGATTTATCTTCCAACAAGACAATGATCCAAAACATAAAGCCAAATCTACAATGGAATGGTTCACAAATAAACGTATCCAGGTGTTGGAATGGCCAAGTCAAAGTCCAGACCTGAATCCAATCGAGAATCTGTGGAAAGAGCTGAAGACTGCTGTTCACAAACGCTCTCCATCCAACCTCACTGAGCTTGAGCTGTTTTGCAAGGAAGAATGGGCAAGAATTTCAGTCTCTCGATGTGCAAAACTGATAGAGACTGATAGAGACATACCCCAAGCGACTTGCAGCTGTAATTGCAGCAAAGGGTGGCGCTACAAAGTATTAACGCAAGGGGGCTGAATAATATTGCACGCCCCACTTTTCAGTTTTTTATTTGTTAAAAAAGTTTAACACATCCAATAAATTTCATTCCACTTCATGATTGTGTCCGACTTGTTGTTGATTCTTCACAAAAAATGTGAATTTTGTATCTTTATGTTTGAAGCCTGAAATGTGGCAAGAGGTTGACCAGTTCAAGGGGGCCGAGTACTTTCGCAAGGCACTGTAGAGCTCTTTTAAATCCATGGCTTGTGTAGCAAATGAACCCCTACTTTAAATTCGATTTAAATATTAAAGATTCTTATCTGTCACGTCATAAAATATAATCTGTCTGAATCTTTCAATAATCAATCTGATGGGTAAATTCTTGGATTTCACAGACTTCTTTCAGCTGTTTTCTCTCTCCTACCTGCAGAGAATGTCAGCCTCTACTTGTTCTATCCGCTTGGGGCGGCCGCTCTGGGAGGCTGTTGGTTCTGTGTTATGCTGACATCTTGGGGGTTCCTCTATTTGAAATTAGAAGCTAAATTATCAAAAATTTTATCTCTGTGGATAACGTGGCTCTGATCTCTACTGCAGGTGCAAGAAGGTAAAACCAAAGGTAGGGTGCTGCATCTAAATAATTTTTTTATCTTTAAGTGGATCAGGCTTGGTTCTGTCCTGTGTATGTTGCAGCATCGAAGGTTCAGGTAGAAGAAATTGCTCAGTGACATCATCAGACACTAAAGACCAAAACATTTCATTAAACAACCAAGGCCAAAACGAAATATTTCTGTTTCAGATGTGAAGCAGTTTTAAAACACTTGACATGATTTACCACTGCCTGGAAGAATAGTCTGATCCAAGGTTGAGAAGAGACAGACCAAGAATGCTTGCAGTTTAACATCTTAAAAGGTAAAACTAATCATGAAATATGGATAGTTTCTAAAGCTGAGCTCTAGACTATCATTCACTTCAAGAAATACTTTATGTATTCACAGTTATCTAAAATAACAGTTCGTCACAAGGGCTTCAGAATGATGAACTTTGCATGTTCTGAACATGGCACAGTCTGGAATAAAAGCTCATATGAGCTCAATGTCAAGTCATGATGAAGGTCCTGGTGGAAGTACCTAAGCATGCAGAAAGTTTGATTTGTAGGATTCCATATCTCTACTATTGTAGGGAGTCTTTTTTTTTTTAGATCTTGGAGCTTCTGCTTTCAGGCCACATTACTCCTGATTTTCTTCTCACTGGACAAGTTTTGAAACCCCACATGAATTCCTCCCAGAGACTTTGCCTTCACACGTTTAATTTGGTATAGATTGATCTCAGAGTTCGGTGTTCTGTACATATTATCATTACTGTTTAGCAACTCAAGGCTGCTTGCTTCGATGCTTTCAGTTCCTTTTTTCCAGTCAAGCTTTTTTTTTTACTTATTTCACATAAATATAACTATTGTGAGCTATGAATACAACCATGTTTAAAAAAACAGAATATATGGTTTTATAAGTCTCTACTTTCTGCGGTGAATATAATCACTGAACGTGTTTATGAAGATGTCCTTTATCAATCTGGGAAAAAATAGAGGACAAGATTGAAGTAATAAACGATGCCTGCTGATAAGAAATAGTATATTTTTATTGTGCTTGAAACCATTACAGTGGACATAAGCATCTATTCTACATGGTATCTCTGTTAACTACTGAAGCCAATTGGTTTTACAAAACCTGTGCTGTGGCTGTAAACCTCTCACTGTAAACCGTCGCTGACTGAAAAGTGTTTTACTCTCATGCACTGAGCAAGTGATTCATCAGCAGACAGAACCCCCACAGTAGACAGATCCGGTCCATTATTGTTATTAAAGGAAAGCAGGGCGAATGCCTTCAGACTCAGCTGCCTTCTTGTTGCAAACCCAGTTCAGGGGCTACGTGATAAGTATTTTTTTATTGGTCCACTGGTGCCTGCAGTAGATGAAAGAGGTGTCACACATGCTCACTGTTGCACAAAGGCTGAGATGAGCCCCTTTATTCATTGTGACATTAAAGCCTGTTTGGGTGGGGGATGGTGAATTTATTCCCATACATGTGTGGATATGCTAGGATGCACAAGCTAGAAGGCTGGCTTAATTTCATAAATATTCAGAAATATATGTTACCTTTTCAAAAACATATTTTCATTTGATAGCGCTTTGACGTGGTAGGGTTTTTTTTTATGATTCTTTATCGCTGATGCTTGAGTAATAGAAAAGCTTCCCATTTCATCTACCTCTCTGTCTCGCTCTTCTTCTAAGGATATATATTTGTTCAGGTCATTGCAGCAGGGCAGCCAGCGTGGCTGTAAGAAATCCTCGAGGGAAATGAGATGGCTTTCCTCTGTCAGACAGAAATCCTGCATCTTTTCAATCTCCTTGCACTCAATCCCTTTTGTCTCATCTCACACACATGAGGCCTTGCAACCCTCTGCAGCCCACTGTTTCCCACATAAGGTGTATAATCCAACCCAGTGGACTTGCTTCTACCACTGATTGGGCCGCCCCTTAGCTGCCATGCATCTGACCTGCAGGTGAATCTAATTCTTCCCTCTCCCATGCTGGAATCGGCACAAATCTTTTCACACTGGAAAAGGATCAAATGTAATTCCTTGGATATCATTTTAAATAAGACAGTTCCATGTATTGTTGGTTTCTATGATTTTCCTGGGATGAGTTGGGTTGAAATGGAGGAGGTGTGCCACCTGCTGGTTATGTTTTTCATGCAGCACAACTAATTTAGAGAAAATTATTTTTTCTGTCAACTTAAACAGAAACGCTGCACTGTATTTGCTTTCATCATATTTATTGACAGATATACAGT
Source organism: Crenichthys baileyi (assembly GCA_036173005.1). Taxonomy (NCBI): domain Eukaryota; kingdom Metazoa; phylum Chordata; class Actinopteri; order Cyprinodontiformes; family Goodeidae; genus Crenichthys; species Crenichthys baileyi. The sequence continues at coordinate 583,589 of JAHHUM010000902.1, forward strand.
GTGTAGTTTATTATAGCAACTGGAAGGACATGATATTTGCTTGTATCATTTGCAGGCTTCTATCTGGTTTGCATGCAAGGAGGGATATGAGTTTTGCAGAAATTAATTTAGAGGCTGGTAAATTGCTGCAAAAGGTAACATGTTGATTATTTTTGATAACTCATACACATATACAATAAAATCTTTCAGAATAAATACTTTTTCCGTTGCATAGTTTGCAGAGCTAAGCTGCTACAAAAAATATGCAAAGCTCTGAGAAAACTACAACAATCAGACATGAAAACACAAGAAAAAATATCAGATTTAATGTATAGTGCATCAACAGCCACCAGTCATCTAAGCTGTAAATAACATACAGTCTTATTTGTTTGATGGCTTCCCGTCCAAGGCTAAAGCTAATGCTCATGCAGCAGTTCAGAAAAATCACCATCATGAAAAGAAACAGCTGAGTCTCTTTTCAAGTGCCTCAAACCAGATCATACATTGACAGATCTTGAGTTTTCCACTTTCAGAGACCTCGAGCCTTAGCGTGGGCCTGCAGGAGGGCTGCAGTATCGGTGTGGGAACCTTGTGTGGCAATTAAGAACGCAGTTTGCCCCTGCTAAGAAAGGGGAAAAAACTACATTAGTGTGTTGAACAATCAGAAAGTAGGTTCTGTACTGGCTCTGTAGGTTCTGTAGGTTCTGTTTTTACAAAAACCTGTCCTGCAAATGTCACCAAGGTTAGCACATGAAAAAAGTACATAACAGTTTTACAGCAACGCCTCATTTGAGTGCTAACAGGTATTTAACACATTTTAAATTACCGCTGTAATCATGACTTAATCTAAATTGTGATTAAAATATTTTACAGATGCAATCTTCGACATCAGTGAAAAGTATAAATCTTTATTTCATAGCATACCTAGGTTAAAAATCGAACTGTGTTTATTTTGCCAAAGCAGCATGAGTTTAGTCTAATCCCTTTGATCATATTTAGCTACTAGATGTGACAAGCCATTGGCTGGTCATGAAAACACGACTGGACTATCCATCTTATTAAGCTGACATTGTTTTTCAAAATAGAATCAGCACACTACAAACGACATGTCTGTAAAGCAGCTGCCTGCAGGCTGGGTATTCAAGCAGATAGCCTGTCTAATTAACCAGCTAATATATGCCTTTTAGACACGAGATACAATATACTGTGCAACCACTACTACTACTAGGTAACTACTAAATTTTGCAGGTATTTTCTTTTTATTCTTTCTTAAATCTATGAAGCCAACTCAAAATATCCATTTATAAATGTTGGAACATAATTCTTTAATAATCTGTTTTATTATTTTAGTATCAGTATGAATAATCATTGCTTTTCTATCATGTTATACATTTATGTTCCTTTTTTGTTTTTGTAAATACTATAAAAGAGGGGTTGCGCAGTTGGTAGCACTGTTGCCTTGCAGCAAGAAGGTCCTGGGTTCGGCTCCCGCCCGGGGGTCCTTCTTCATTGAGTTTGTATGTTCCCCCCGTGCATGTGTGGGTTCTCACTGGGTACTCCGGCTTCCTCCCACAGTCCAAAGACATGCCTGTTAGGTTAATTGGTCTCTCTAAATTGCCCTTAGGTGTATGAATGAGTGTGTGCATGGTTGTTTGTGTGTTGCCCTGTGATGGACTGGCGACCTGTCCAGGGTATACCCCGCCTCTCGCCCATAGACTGCTGGAGATAGGCACCAGCTTCCCCGCGACCCACTATAGAAGAAGCAGTATAGAAAATGACTGACTATAAAAGAGCCTCAATCATACTGTAAATTCTCATAGCAGCTCATGCCCTGGTGTGAAACTAAGCTAATGTTTTTTTGTATTTGACACCAACTGGGCACTGAAATAAAAACAATTGTTTTTCTGCCTCTAACAGTAAAAGCAAAAATGTATGGGCTTTGAATAACATCTGTAGTCTATAAATCTATAGTTTAAAAGTATTGTCTAAAATTGTCTTACACAAGTTTTGTCTTACAATTGGTTGGTTGGGATGTGTGTAGCCTATACAGTTGTTGACAGTACTTCCCTGCTTACAAGATGAACCTGAACGGGATTTAGTTGTTGGCTGTAGTCTTACCTTGTCAGTCAGACTCAGGTCACACGGGCTTCTTTCCAGCAGCAGTCTCGCAATGTGCGTGTGTCCTCGTTTTGATGCAAACATGAGGGATGTCATTCCCTGGTTGTCCTGGATGTTGGCATTGGCTCCACAGCTCAGCAACTGGCGAACCATAACAACTCGACCGTGTCTCACTGCCAAGTGCAAAGCTGTCTGACCTGTCTGTAGTGAGAGAAACGGAGGTATAAGACCATTACTTTTTTTTCTGCTCATCATCTCTCTGGTTTTAAAGCACTTTCATAAACTTGGCATCAAATGTCTTGAAACTTTGTTGCTTTAGCAAAGAAAGAATAGGCCAAAGGTATGAGTCAATACTTCCTAAAAGTAATAGAAAGGCTTAACATAATGTGTGATGTTTTCGCACATTTTTACCTGACTGGAGCGAATATTAACATCCCCCAACTCCATTAATTTTCGGACAACCTCCATCCCACCAGGTCCATCAGGAGCGGTGAGCGAGGCCAGCATCACAGCTGTGTATCCAGCTTTGTTCTGAACGTTCGCGTCACTCACACCTTGACAGAAGAGTTTTTATTTTCAACTAGTCCAGCAAAAGCATTTCTTAATGCAAAGGCAGCCAACAACCACATTACCTGTGTCCAGCAACAGACCCACAATGCCATAGTTGCAGTGGGATACACTGTAATGCAGCACCGTGTTGCCGTTGTCATCTGCTAGATTGACGAGAAACGCCAACAGAGATGGTGCTTCCCTCTTTATGTCTTTCAAGTAAGCAGCCACCCTGCAGGCCTCAGAGGTCTCCTCCGCGGCAGCCCCGAACCAGTTCTGGAACATTGTGACCAGAGCTTTCCTCTGGACCAAAACATATCAAGAAAAAGCTGATGAATGAATTGGTCAACAAAAGGCTGATTTCAACCAATTAAAAAAAAAACCTCAACTGTCTCTGGAGATCATCGCATTAGCAATATCCAATAATCACAATCTTTTTTTTTGCAGTGCTAGAGGCCTTTATTTTTCGACAATAGGTAGGCCGGAAAGATAGGGGGAGACATTCGGCATAGGTCACCAGGTCCAGGACTCGAACCTGGGACAGTCACATCGAGGACTATGCACATGGTTGCATGCTTAACCACTACACCACCAGCACCACTCCTACAATCTGAACTATTTTTTGTGATTTATTTCAAGTTTCTCACATGAAGCCTCTAATATTCATTCCCCTTAAAGCTTTAGTTTTCCCCCACCAACAAACTATTTCCTTAGCTGTCTGAATGGTACATTTCAAGTGTGCTTTAGCAAAACACTGACATTGGCTGTTCCACTGGGGTCAACCCAAACATTTGGGGTGTTGCCCTTTTTGTTTTTTTTTTGTGTTTTCAACATGAAATACTTTTTGGAAAAACAAAAACTCAATTTTATATTCCTTTAAACCATTCAGCATTGTTGCTACGTTCTCACACAGCCATGATAAACAATTTCAAATGGATGACTCAATACAAAACTAATGAAGACATATTATGAAACAAGTATCTGTTTCTTTTTCAGACATGGGTTCAAATGAATTCAGTGCTGAAATCGGATCAAAAACTGATATCCTTCTAGGCTCCATCAAGACTGTTGGAAAACCATTTAAGGTGACTACCTCTTGAAGCTCATCAACAGAATGCCAAGAGTGTGTGTAGCAGTAATCAAAGCAAAAGGTGGCTACTTTGAAGAACCTAGAATAAAAGACATATTTTCAGTTGTTTCCCACTTTTTTGTTCAGGATATAATTCCACATGTGTTAATTCATAGTTTTGATGCCTTCAGTGTGAAGCTACAATATTCATAGTCATGAAAATAAAGAAAACTCTTTGAATGAGAAGGTGAGTCCAAACTTTTTGGTCTGTACTATATATATATATATATATATATATATATATATATATATATATATATATATATATATAATATATATATATATATATATATATATATATATATATATATTTTTTTTTTTTTTTTTTTGGTTTGCAGGATTAATAAAGACTAAACATATGAATGGGGGTTGTTTGTACATCACTGGTCCAGCTCAGAACAGAGAAGTATCCACCATCCCCAGCTTTATCTCTACCCAAACCTTTCAGATCATGGTCTCTAGTACAATTTAACCCAGTTCCACACATGACTAACAACCCAAAAAAGGTCAATTCCAAACATCCATGATCAAACAACTGATAGATGAAACCTTGGTAGAATAAAATTGCCAGTTGGGTTTTCTCATCAGTTAGCTGACTGTGAGAGGATAAACCCCCAGCCTACTGGTATCAACAGCTTTAAATTAATGTTTTCTCCTTCCCTGAAGTTTAATGAAAGAGGTCTTTACCATGTCATCATTGGGGTTTTCTTTGATGTCCATGTGATCCTTAACAAAATGACAAGCAGACACAAAATCTGCACTCAGTGTGTCCCTAGAAGAAAAAGTGAGAGAGAGCATAAGGAAAGAACAACACGGACGATCTGCCAACTTTTACAAAATATGCCCTTGTAAGACAAAATTTAAAAGCAAGAGCAATTTTTAGACAATGAAAATAATTTTCTTTTAAACAGACACTGATTAGTAGTCTATAGTGCTCTCACCATCCCTTGCTGTCTGAGCCAGAGATCCCCTCCATCTGTTCTTTCAAGGTTTCAGGTATGGACGTTTTCTCTGGAGCCTCAGCATCCGGCGTCACTGTGCCTCCATCTGTTTGTCCTGATATCGTTCCCACTGGTGTTACATGTCCCCTTGGGCATGTTAACGTCTCTGCTTGGATTCCTCTTTTTGCAGGTTGTACATCCACCTGGGTAGCGTTCATCCCCTGGCGCCCAAGACTGGTTTCCCTGTGCTCCATATCACTGAAACCCCACACGTTCAAACTGTCCTGGCCATCCACGCTTCGCTTTGTGGACATTTGGATTCTACAGAAAAATGAAAGATATCAAAGTATTATCTATTTTATCCTCCATAAGACTTTTTAACTGCTTCTACTGACCTAGCGATGACCTTAAATTGATAGAAGCAATTTCAGATGGTTTACTCCTAGAAATCTTTTTAAAGTCTAGATTTATGTCATCATGGACTGATATTAGAGTCAGTCAACTATTTCACTCACAGTGTCAGGGCTGATTCATTTATTGGGACCAGACAAAGATTTATGTAACATAGCTGAAATGCATTATTCATTTGCTATGGACAAAAATAAAACTATTTTTGTCAACTTATTTTAAGGCTTCAGTGGCTGAAACCCACAAAGATGAACCAAACTGAACTTAAAGTCCGCAGGCTGAATATGTGACATTCTGAGCCAGAAATTACATTATTCTTCTTATGAGTCTTTAAACCTAAAAGAATGAAAGAAACATTAATTTAAGGCTTTGTCTGCTTTCCCTCATGTCATCTTTCGACATGTGGGTTTTATCTAACTGACAGCTTCAGATAGAGAAGTATTCATCCTCCAGACCAAAATCAAGAAGTCTTTTTTTTCTTGGTCGCCCAAAGAGCCTCATTTTCAGCCAAGTAACCAATAATCATAACTGTTAAGGCTGCTGAAGCCTCTGAGAGGTATCCACTAACCCGTCATTAACATCCACTGAGTGCAGCTTTTTTAACTTCTGGGTGCTTCCATCAGTCTCCAGGGTGGACTTAGAGGCTAAAAAAAAGACAAATACACAAAAAGAGATCAAATATAAGCAAGACCAAACATAGCTGATTAGATATACATCTGATAATTGATTTTACGTATTTTATATAAAACCAGTTTTCCCTAAAGAAATGTTTAGAATTTCTTCAGTTCACTATAAAATCCTCAGATTTTATAAAATCCGTCTGAGTGCACATGCGAGCAAAATGTGTTGCACTTCTCACTGAATTTAAGCAAAAAACTACAAATTTCACGTCACTATGTCTTACTCTACGGTGCCATATAAATGTATTCAGACCCCTTTAACTTTACCTAAGTGATAGAATGATCAGCACTTTGTCATGTTGCAACCACAATGTTTAAAGGTCTGGACTTTGAGTAGGTCATTCTAGCACATGTACATGATTGCACCTGAGCCATTCAGTTGTAGTTCTGGGTGTGTGTTTAAAGCTGATGTCCTTCTGGAAATACTCTCAAGCATTCTGCAGTCACTACAAGTTTTCTGGCAACACCGAGTTTTATAGTGGGGTTGCAGTCTCAGTTTTCCACCACATATTGCATGCAGGCCAAAAACTCCACTTTATGTGTCATCTGACATTTTTGCCCCTATATGGCATGGTAGCTGCCAACTTAAGTTAAGGGCCAGGCTTATGGAGTGTACAACTAATAATTGTCCTGAACAGATTTTCCCTCCTGAGCTATTGATCTGTGCTGCTCTTCCAGGGTTCCCTCGGGCTTCCTGGCTTCTCTGATTAATGCTCTCATTGTCCAGCCTGTCAGTTTAGGTGAATGACCATGTTTTGGCCATGTGTAGGGTTGTAGTTGTGTCATACTCTTTTTTTACATATCCTGTCGCTGCATTTCAGACATAACACACAAAGAAGCTGGTTGCCTACATGTGCCAGGTAGTTTTGCTCTAGAATACGGAGTCCTGCTTGACTTTGACTTTATTAAATCAAGACTGGATCCAGAATGAAAGTAGGTAGGCCACATCGCTTCAATAGTAACCTGTGTTTTTATGGCTATTTAATTATTTGTATATGGGTGTGTGTGTGTATATAGCATAGATGTTCACAAGTTAGTCTTTGAGTGGCCAACCCAAGTCAAGTCTCCAGTCATTCACCCCAAGTCTGAGTCTAGTCTCAAGTCTCTAATGATTGTACTAAAAAGTTTCTCATGAAATCCATGACATCTAGTTCACTTCTAACCCTGCATCACTGTAGGATAAGAACCAAACATGTACTGTTTGCCCTAAACTGTGGCCTAATTTACCACATGGACATCAAATAATTTTCTTTCAATCTTTAATGCTAGCACCAGTTATCTTTTAATAATTTAACATTTAATTTACCATCCAAGAATCTGAGTTATTTTATTTCTATTATTTTGAAAATTGATCAAATGTAATATTTACCCCATTAGAAATATAATTAGGCATTTAGACTCTAAAGAAATCATAGAAAGAGATTAAAACCAGCTGAAATGTTAGTTTTTTGTGTCTTGAATTGAAAATCATTAACTTAAATCAGAAGTAATGTTTTGCAAATTCCAGACAAAATGTAAGGCACACCCTAAAGAACAAAATGGACCCCATTTACTGTCAAAGTTAAGCACTGGTTTAATTTATGCGTCCACTTTTATTGGGGAAAAAGTTAAACACAATGAAGGACAGTGATTTAATTTTTTTGTTCCGTTGGTCAGACTTTACCTTTACGATTTGTGATCTTATTTACATTGTTTCTGAATGAGCTTGTTATGTACTCTAGATTCCTGTCTGCTTTTCCTTTATAAGCTATAAAGTAGATTTCAATATCACCATCCAGATCAGGCTTCTTAGGTTAGCACTATCTGATTTTATTTAGAATTTTTCTCTTTAAATCAGTAATTTCATATGACCATTTAGTTTGTGTTTTTTTGTTTTGTTAATTTACAGCTCAGAAAGTATATTTTCTGCTGTCTAAATGTTTTGATGCTGTAAAAGAAGATCTGTAAAACCACCTCTGTTCTGGATCTTCTCTCCATCGCTGTCATCATGCTGCTTGTATCCAGACATGAGGACATCAACAAGTTCCATCATCTCCTGCTGCAGAGAGTTGACCTTTGGATCTGGGTGTTTCAGGGGTTTGCCCTTCTCTCCTGACTCTCCACACACACACTCCCACTGCCGATCCAGGAGACTCTTGATTCTCTTAATATGGTGAATTATCACTGATGTATCTGTGCACCCATCATGTGAACCCCTTTCAGTAGACATTACTGAGTCTTGGTGTCTTTGAGCATTTGAGGTTACAGTTCTTGTGGAGATGAAGGAGGAGGCTGGATTATAATGGGGTTCAGTGGATCTCACCACAGTCTCATCTCCCTCCTGGTCTACCACCACCTTCTCTGCACGGACCCACACCCCTGGATTCCTGATGAGGTATTCTATCTTCCCATCTTTCCTTCTGCTCTCCTCCTGCTGGTCCTTCAGAAGTCCCACCATCCTCTGGAGGTCTTGCTCAGTGTCATGGAGCTTCTGCTCCAGCGCTGCTACTTTCGCCTGCAGGGAGGTCACTGTCAGCAGCTCATCGAGATCTGTGCTGGCTTTCCAATCATGTGTAGGATTTATTTTGTTCTGAGTGTGATTTCTGGGAAACATGATGTGACTCTCCTGCTGGGATTTTATGACATCCCCTTTGCTGTAGGGAGATGAATGACAAAGTTCTGTTGTTCCATTAACTGTTAATGGAGGGATGTGGTGGACCAAGCCCAGACGCAGCCTTTCCCTTTCCTCTTGTAGGATGCAGATCTGAGCCCTGAGCTCAGGAATGACCCTCACCTCCATCTCAAGCTCTCCAACACGTTCAAGGGCCTCGGTCAGGCGCCTTAGCAGCCCAGAGCAGTCCTTTGGACGAGAACTGTCTGAGAAGAAGACATCCTCGCAGGAGGTGTTTCTTCCACCAAGGTGAGCCCTTGAGCTCCGGATGGTGCTTCTGTCATCAGTGGACTCCGATTCTTGTCTGAGTAACACCGTGAGCGGTAAACTGGAGGCCCGCAGGAGATGAGGCCTGATGTGCTCTCCGAGAGGTTGTTCATCAAACTCCTTGATCCTGGCCTCCATTTCTACCAGAGATGTAAGCCCTGTAGGAGAGAGAGGTGGCCTGTGATCGAAGGTCCAAGAATAATACCCAGGATGATGGTTATCGAACGGTCGGGATCTGGGGTCAAGAGCTCCTGTAGATCTCCATGGACTTGTTTGGTAGCCAGAACCAGAGGAGTTGAGATTCCTGGGGAGAGTGCTGGCCCGGGGTCCTTTGCTTCGACGCTGAATGGGAACCCTTTTGATTGTGTTGCCTTTCTCTATGTCATCCACGTATTTTAGGAAATCCAGATCTATTTGGAAGCCATAAGGGGTTTCCAATGAGTATGGGGGCTTCCCTTTAACTCCATTCTCAGCCATTTTATGACGTGCAATAAGACCTGTGAACAGGAAGTGAGTGTGCATTACAAATAAATCTCAGGGTTAGTGCATCTCTGACGTTTTTAAAAACATTATCCCTCTCTTGTTTCTGAAATCAGTTCTTCAAAAAATGTCCCGCTGAACCTGTCCAATCTGACAAAGATAGGTTAATAGTAGCTTAAATTTTCCCAACAAATATTTCAGCATTTTGTAGGCTTAATACGTACAAAACTAAACATATCCTTAACTTCCTGGAGTCTCACATCCACTGCAAGGTAGAAAACCCAAACATTTAGTAAGTGGCACTTTCCTTCTCCACCCACTGACTCTCCTCTTTTCCCAAAGAAGTGCGTAATTCTTCTGTGCACCAGGCAGCAGTTTTTCAGCAGGGGCCGGCCTGATCTTTTTTTGATTACAACCATGGTTTCCAGAACGAGAGTTGAAAATAGTTTGCGACTGTTTCGCCCAGCAGTTATGGCCAGCAATGCAAAAAATATACTCCTACAGACATAAACACAGGCAGCCATTGTTCTGACTCACTACTTCACGACTACACTCGTTGTGGCTCCTTCAGTTCAGCATCTTCTCTTAGATTCTGGATCAACTTTTAATGATCTGTGAGTTCCTCTAGCATAGGTCAATTATTTCCCAGCCACACAATATTTTTTACTTCTCCCTTTAATAAACTGATCCATGGAGTGTTCCCACAGTATGATTTCTCTATATATTCCTTAAAAGCTGACCTCACTCCTCCTATGTTTCTCCAACCTTCTCCTGACCACCGGCCTCTGCGGGTGCTCACTGTCATCATGAGGCGCCGCAGCCACCAAGCCACAGCCCCAAACAATGCAAGCTATGCAGTAAACAGACAAACACCCCCAAATGGCCCTGCCAGGAATCTGAGCGTCTGTCATTCATACACCCTCTGACAGCCAACAGCAAACAGCAACAAATCTACAAATCAAAGGTGGTTGATGAGCTCATTTTGTAAGCTAAGACACAAGCATCAAAATGTTGCAATGTGTGGCCAGATATAGTGACAGGTTTTTGCATTTAAACTGAAGAACCTTCATGTATCTGTACACACAGTGCATTGCAAAAGCAATCAAACTTAACAAGATTTTTTCACATTTTGTGTATCACAACCATGAATTTGGATTTTATGGGTCAAACCAATATACAGTAATGCATTCTAGTTAAGTGGAAGGAAAAGCTCCACAAATAATCTACTCAACTCTAACCAGCTTCCCTGTGGAAGCTGGCATGATGCTGCCACCAACATATGGATAGTGTGTTCAGGGTGATATACAGTGTTAGTTTTCCTTTACACATGCTAAGGATTTTGCCTTTACACCAGGAAGTTCAATTCTGGTTTAATGCCATGTAGGTGTCACATGCCTACATGGCATGTGACATGCTTCAAACTGAACATCTTATGGCGTTCTTTTAACTTTCTCTAATGACCAGTTTTGCAGAGTAAACAACTGATAGTTCTCCTGTCAACAGATTCTCCACATCTGAGATGTGGATCTCTGCAGCACCTCCAGAATTTCCGTGGGCCTCTTGGTTGCTTCTCTGAATAAAACCTTTAATGGCCAGGTTGTTTAGGTTGATGGCCTTGTATTGGTAGGCTGTTAGTTGCACCGTCCTCTTTTCATTTTCAGATGATGGATTGAAAGACCAATGTGAGATGTTCAAAGCTTGAGATATATTTTTAGAACCTAACTCTGCTTTTTAGGGTTCAGTTCAATTCAGTTAACCTTTAATGTCCCAGAAGGAAAGTCTGCAGTTATACGCAGAAAAAAACATACAAGAACCCTATCAACAACAATTTTCACATGCTGGAATTTATCAGACAGCAGTGGCAATGAAGGATTTGCTCAGGGGATCGGTTTCAGATTTCTGTGCCAGTAGATGACAGAAAAGGTATGAATGGACTTAATAAAACAAGAATAAAACACTTTCATAAAAACAGGACTGATATTAAAAGCGCAAAGTTTGTCATGTTTGTCAAATGTTGGCTGGTGTGCTTTAGTAACCGATGTTTTCTACCTTGGGGCTGAAACTCAGTTCATCATCAGTAAGTACTCCCAGGTGTTTATATTGTGGCACCAGTTCCACTGTTTGTTTGTTGATCTCCGCTGGAGTGATTGAGTTGTCAATACACAGTTCTTTCGTCTTATCCACATTTATGTCTAAAAGGGAAGCTTCGAACCATTTAAAAAAACTACCAGGTCATGTTCTGTGTTTTCACTACTTAAAAGCGATGCAACGACAGAATCATCTGCAAACTTAATAATGAGGTGGCCAGTGTAATTGCTCTGTCAGTCATTTGTGTATAAGACAAATAAAAGAGGGTGAGGAGACAACCCTGGGGAGACCCGGAAGATGAAAAAACGGGCTCCCTTCGTGTCCTCACTGTTAATAATCCATCAACTAAGAAACAAAAGTAGGGTCAATATTATGAAAAAACTTTCCTCTGTGAGCTAAAATATGAAGTTGGGTGCAATTAAAACCTAATGAAAAATCAATGAAAAGTAAGCTTTAAGCTTCTCCACAACCTTCTCCTTGACCTGTCTGCTGTGTTCCTTGATCTGCATTGATGCTTTTTCTTCTCTAATGTTCTGTAAGAAACCTCTGAGGCCTTCACAGAACAGCTGGATTTATACTGAGATTCAGTGACACTAGATACTATTTAGGCGTACCAGAGTAAAGGGGGGTTATTTACAAATACAACACTACATATCATGTTCCTTCTACTTCTCAGTTATACACTTATTTGCATCGGCCCATAATGTGAAATACCAATAAATTTATGATGGGAACATGATAAAATGTTGGAAAGGTTTAAGCAGTTTGAATACTCCTGCAAGGTGCTATAAGTTTTAAATATGATCATTCTTTTTATTCCTCTGGTGCTTTAACGCTGTCTCCTTCTGTATGTTGGTATCCCATCAGGATTATTTACTATGATAGGAATCTTTCAGCCATTAATCTTCAGAGTTTAAGTTTAGCATGCCCATGTGCACAAGACCCTGTAACACATATCAGACAGACACTTCAAGGAGACTCCCTAGCTTACAAGCCGAAGGAAATCATTCACATGACTCTGCTCCAGCTACAAAAACAAGCTAGCAGGTAATGACCCAGAAAGCAACGTTGGTCAGAAAAGAGACGAAAAAATACTCTGTCTTGTAAACAAAGGTGCCAACAAACTGTAAAATTTCTGTTTCACCAAATTTCACAATTTTCTGGGAAACTATGTGGGTACGTTGGGGGCCTTGACAAATCACTTGTTGAAAATGTACTTAGATGTTTCCCTGGTAATCAGAAGATTCGGTTTCAGACAACTGGTTTTCAACCATCCACCAGACATGTGATCAAAGCTGCCTGTTGTTGCCAATAAGCTCTCTGTTTCCTACTTATAAATATAGACCTGTGCATTTCTTCCAGACCAGGTTACCACAGAGGAAACAATATAGCAGAATTAGGGTTAGATAATTCCCCAGAGTCATTGCCTAACTATGTCCACATGTCCATGGCACATATTCTAATTGTCTGGGCTCAGAGCAGTGGGCCCAACTCACAGGAAACCCAAGAAATGAAACGTTAAAATATTCGCCGAACCCCAAACAGGCCCCAGTAAAACAGCAGCGCTGGGAGCTACAGTGCTTCTGCTGCTGCATACTGAGCTTTTAAAGTGCGATCTTTAGTTTTTAAATCATTTCTTCAAACCTGTAAAACCTGTACTGAAAAAAGAGGAATGTCACGTCTTATCTTTGGGACAATTTTGTCCCTTTCCCACAACAGCTATTCGTCTCCTCTGGGTGAAAATAACCCTGCTGAGACATCCCCCCAAACTCTCACTTCATCAGCATAAACCTCATAATCACACCAAGTCTGTTCACTGCATTCCTTACCAAAAACCACAGTATATAAGGGCGATCTCTAAGTGTAGTGATGACAAAAGCAATAAAATGGTGTTCTGCCTCTGACCTTTCTAGATGCAAACAGATACCCAACTGTGTAGAAATTAAATAGACTTCTCTTTTTATTTGTTACTTCTATAAATATTTTCCAAATCATATTATATTCTTAATTAAAAATCTAACCTACAATTATACTAGCAGACAATAAAAACCCTGGTGTGGTCTGATACAGGGTCATATTCTGATTGACGAGTTGTTGCTCTGTGAGATCCAAACCTTAACTCAAAGCCAGTAATAGAAAACCAAGATCCAAAATGCAACATAGACCCAACACATTCTCACTCCCAATCTCTTTACACACTGAACACTGATAAGGTGCTTCCTGGCTCATTTGTGACCCACAGATAATCCCTAAAGTGTCATTTTTGGACAAAGAAAGTCTGTAGACTCTATACATTAAATACATTTCATAGTGTTTTGTAACTCCTGAATATTTAAGGTTAATGGTCATAATCTGAAACCTAACTACTAAAAAGGTAGTTCAGGAGTTTTAAAGTAATGTTCGTTGAAAAGTTAGAAGTAGTTAATGTCTTACCTGGAGTTGACACACTATAATGGCAAAAATATTTATCTGTCTACTTTAACATGTACATGAACTATGATGACATCCTATTCTTAATCAATAAGGTCCAATTTGTTGATGGAGCCACCGTAACCAGCAATAGCATCTTTAACTATTCTGTAATGATCTTCCTCAAGGTTTAGGAGTGTGTTCATAGTTAGAAGAGAAAACAAGAACTGCAGCCTCCACTCTAATTCATCCCATAGGTGTTCAAGAAGGTTGAGGTCAGGACTCTGTTCAGGCCAGTCAGGTTTCTTCACATCAGACTTTATACACCTGCAGCCATGGAAGCTATTGTAACACCAGAATTAATTGTTTTGGTGCTGTGACCCAATACTTTTGGCAATACAATGTAACTCTGTTCGTGTCTTCATTCATAAATTCTGATTAGTCGGTCGTGGAGGTTGGAGCTAACTGTTAATCCAAAAGGGACCAAGACCAAGCAGATGTGTTCTATCTTAAGCATTAGAAACCTTTTAAACAGTCATCACATTAGCTTTTGGTGTCTTAACACACAAGATGATTATTATTTACACAGGAAATGGGGAAGGAGGTGGAGCACCACCAGGTAGGAAATACAAACAGCCTAAAAAGAAAACTACTGAGGTGCTGTGAGAGAACACAATTTCTTAGATTTTTTTTACACTCTTTTATATCGAGCAGTAATCATGGAAACACTTTACATGTTTTGTTCTCAGTATATGTTTCAGACAGGATGATTATTTGTTGCGCACCTCCTCCTACCTCCATTTCCTGTGTAAATGATTATCTGCTTCTGTGGGTACAGCCACCCAGTGCAAACATGTCAGTGGTTAAATGGTTCAGAAAGTGGCATTCTCATAATTTTTGAGACTGGATTAATTTTTGGCCTGTTGAAGTCCCCTTTTATCTTGGCCAGTCTCTGACTAACTGTTAGCTTCAGTCTCCAGAACCTAGTAATCTATATATAAATGAAATGGAGGTGCCAAGAGAGTTAAGTCCTAACAAAGTAGTAGTAGTAATACACTGAAAAGTCACTACTCAAACATAAGTCCCTTGGCCTCAGGAAGATAAACAGCAAATATGAAGCAGTGTGTAAAAACATGATGGAACAGGTCTGTCCTGAGAGTTTGATCCTGATTGGACTGGCTTGGACCTATGGTCAATATAAGATGTGTAAGAAGTAAGAATGTGTTCAACATGGCAGTCATGTCTGGCCTTCTTACCACACTGGGATTATTTTTGTGGTTTGATCACTTTTACCTTCACAGTGAAGCAGCTTGCACTCAGTTTTAAGCAATTCTGTAAATTTACAGTTTCTAAACAGTACCACCTAAAAAAACATCTTCTTTCCTATGTTCTTTTCTCTCACAGTATACATATGTCTGCATGTTTCATGGTCTTTGTTCTGTTCCTGGAAAAATCCTTCTCCCCCCATTTTGGCCGTACAACCTGTGGCTTTTTCCAGCACATAGCTCTGATCCTCATCTTCTTTTCAGGGTTGATTTAGGAGCCGAAGCCAACTGTTTGGACACACACAAACACACACACAGACGCCACACACACACACACACACACACACACACACACACACGCACCCACACACACACACACACATACACATACACACACACTATCTGTCTCCTTTTTTTTCTGTCAGACTCATATTCACTACTAACTGCTTTCCAGAGCTCCTAGAAAATCTATCATCCTTTATGATCTTTGTTCAGTTATTCTGCTACTTGGTTTTTGGATTGCTGGACTGGTACTAGTCCTTTTCCAACAGCAACAGGGTCAGAGTTGCAGTGTGGCATCCAAAGCTCCGCTGCATGGCAGAAACAGCTGCCAGGGTCTTCATGCAAGGAGGAAAGTGATGGTATGTTAACATAGCAAGGTTAAAATAGAAAGTGTGCCGCCTATGTGTGTGTTTACATGGTCACACATGTTTGTCAGTGCAGCTGAATTCTTAAGCAGCATTCAATTTAAATGTCAGTGAAATTCAACATGGTGTCTTTAAAAGACAAAGTACTTGTCTCCAAAGTCTTGTTAATATTAATGTTAAGGCAGTAGGTTGAGTCCACACAATTTGTTAAATCGCATTAGAGTCAACTGCTTTTCTGACCCTGAATTTAGAGAAGCCAGTTTCTGAACCACAGCGGTCAAGGTCAGCATTCAGCATTCAGCATCTCAGCTTTGGGTAAGTACCCAATCCAAAAGCCCTGTTCAGCCTGGAAGGACGCTACAAGGTGAATATTATATCAGCTCTTACCTCTGGACATGCTCAGCACTTTCCTCGTCTTGCTGATTGTCCTCTGCAGTCTGTTCTCAGCTCTGCCTCCCTGTCTCTTCAGCAGGCAGGGACGGCATGCCTCGGCTGTCTGGGGAATGCCATCGTGTGGCCCCTGCCATAACAAGCTGGGTTTGCTCCTGTGTGTCTGAAGGAGAGCGCTGAGCAAGGAGGAGCTAGGAACATGCCTTCCTACGTTGCCTCCTGTACAGCAAGACTGACTGATTGAGAGGAAGGCATAGACTCAGAGAACCGCACCCACTCCACCAGACAGCAGTCAAAAGGAGTCTAGAAATACAGCCAGTGAGGGAAGAGGGACATTTTTTAAAAGTTTGATCCATGTGGCAAAACATGAGACAAATTGTGTTCTGACCAGAATCAAAAAGGCAACATGAGTAAACATCCAACCAGCCAGAATGGGGGTGGTCAGAGGCCTTGGTGTCATTCATCAGGGGCTAATTCTCTGAGGGCATACCTCTCATTCTTTATGGATCCTCTTTCAGCATGTTTCCGTCATCTTCCTGTGAGGCAACACCATCAACATTATCCGGGCAGTGTAAGGCTTTGCCAAGTTCTTCATAATGCCAGAAAATCATAGTTACACCTAGTTCAAGATTGTCTGACCTTTGCAGATATATATCTTGTGGCAAAACTGATCACTTAATTTGAAGTAATACATGTCAGCAGATAATCAACAAATTCCACAAAAAATTGGAGCATCAGGGTTGTTGCTTCTGTTGATGTCCAAAAACAGATTACTATGTCTTTCCCCCACAACACAAAAAGCAAAGGACCTTGTGAAGGTGATGGCTGAAGCTGGTAAGAGAGTGTCATAATCAATAGAGAAACAGGTCCTGTACAGACAGACATGGGCTCAAAGGTCACTCAGAAAGGAAGAAGTGAACACTCCAAAAGCAACATAAAAAGCCAGATTACATCAACATCTTCATTTCTGGAGACATGATCAAAGTAAAATTGAAATGTTTGGCCATACTGACACATTGCAAGACTGACAACAGCATCCCAACTGTGAAGTTCTGGGGCGGCAACTTCTTGCATGGGTGTTTTTCTGTAGGAGGGACTGGTCCGGTTCACAAAAACAATGGCCTCATCAGGAAAGAACATTATGTGGAAAGATTCTTTTTTGAAGTCAAGGTGTGGAGAAGAAACAGCGGCTCCTATAGGTGCCTCTGTACATGGGTTGCGGGCTTTACCCATGTGCCACCGCCAAGCCCATATGAAACCAAAATTAATGTAATATTTCCCTCATCTGTTTTTTTTGCCTACAAAAATGGCATGTATTTGAATTTCACATTTTTATTTTTAAAATAAAAATCAAATAACTACTTCTTATTTGAAATATTAAAATCAAAGAACCGAGTGGTCTCTAAGTAGTTGTTGCTGTCCACCGATCTGAGGATTTTTACATTTTTCTACAATCTGATTTCTGCAGGCAATGGAATTTTTACCAACAATCACTTCACTTAACATCAGTTCAAAATATAAGAACTTTGCCTTTAATCTGTTCAAGGTTGTGCGGTTGGAGGTGAGATGCACATTGCACCATGGTCTGATCACCAGTCCAATACTAGCCCAACACAGAGACATATGAGCCCAACAGGCATTTATACAGGCAGTCACACCTAAGATCAAATTTAAATCTCCAAATAAGCTAACATCCAGGTTTGTGGGCAGCGGGGGGAAATCAGAGTACACAGTGACAGACTGCTCAGAGAGAACTTCTTACAGAAAAATCCCTGCTTAGATGTAAGCCTAGCATATTTCCAGACTTTCACAACTCTTCTCTCTATAACTACATCAAGACAAATGCAGATCATCTATGCCAGGTGTGTCTAAGGTGCGGCCAGAGGCCCTTTTGCAGCTCCTAGAGTAATTTTGTGTGACCCCCCGATCACAGTTCAAGAATGGTACAAATTTGGCCCTCCAGCAAAAGGAGCTGATACAGAGGGGTACCTTTTGTAATTTTTTTAGGATAAAATACAAATCTTATCTTCTCAAATGTACAATGTTTTCTATTATCATCCATGTCTTTTGCTTTCACTTTAATATCATAGTAGGGTAGAACCACAAACATCCCGCCACTTTTTACTCATTGGCAGGTTTTGGCACACCTATTCATTAAGCAATTTCTAGACCAACAAAATAGAAAACATTTGAGCCAAAAAGTAAGGAAACTGTACACCTTCCTGAGGCCCCTTTTAAAGCGTACAATAATTATTTTTTTTATTTACATTGTTTCAGTAAAATATTGAATGTTTAATTTATTGCTGGACAGATACAAATGTTGGGCCCAGCCATGGGAAGAACAAGGACTGAACTGCCCACAGAAAACAGGCTGCATTGGGGAGGGCAAACAAGTAACCATAACCTTTATCTTTTTTTTTTGGCTATGGTTTCAGTTTTATTCTTATTTGTTCATTTTTGCTGTTTTTCCCATAAGTTTATTAGTTTTCCTTATTCTTTTCATTTTTACTTAGTAGTTTAG
Source organism: Crenichthys baileyi (assembly GCA_036173005.1). Classification (NCBI taxonomy): domain Eukaryota; kingdom Metazoa; phylum Chordata; class Actinopteri; order Cyprinodontiformes; family Goodeidae; genus Crenichthys; species Crenichthys baileyi. The sequence goes on from JAHHUM010000902.1 coordinate 602,110, forward strand.
CTGAATGTAACAAGTCTAGTTAAAAACTTTCCGGACAGACGTGTTTGAACTGGAAGTCGAAGTACTTTGTTAATAAATTCTTGTATTTCGAGAAAGGTTGTTTGTATTTATTCTGGATATGTGCGCAGTGCTTGCTATACGAGAACGCCAGTGTGTGAATTCCCTCCTTCATCTGTTGTTCTAAAATATCACAGCTCACCAGGCAGGTGTTCATAAAACAATAACTGGCAGATACAGAGAGCTGCTTGGCTGTTATTTCCTTAAAATTAGGTGGTGCCCTGACTTGGTAATTTTGATTAAAATGTAAAAAAGTAAAACTTTATCAATAATTGCACTTGGTAATTATTAATAGTTATTCATAGCCAAAAAAAAGAGATATTGTTACACAACTTAAATAATTCACAACAAAATTATTCTTTGTTTTAAATTAGAAAAATAAATAAGTATTATGGCCCCTGAGTACTTTCATTTTGGTGATTGCAGTGAAAAACGTTTGTAGACCATTGATCTATGCTGTTGGCCTTAATGCTTCCTGACACCATTCCAGGCTCCTTTGCACCTTTTACTATTTCATCATTGCTGGTCTTTTCCTTTATTTACTTTCTCTGCTAGAGAAAGCAAGTTAAAATGTGGACTCATCTAACCACATTTTGTCTGACTCGTGTCCATCTGAGAGAAGCTTGTGCCCAGAGAGCTTGGCTGTGTTTCTGTGCAGACTGGATACACTGTATGGTTCCCTTCTTGCACAATGGTTTCAGGTTTCTGGGCTGTGTGTAATGACAATTGTTTTAAAGGTACTCCAAGCACATGTGGCTATATTCAGTGATAAGATGGTTCCTGTTGCAGTTCCACCTAAAAACTAAAACATTAGACACACACAACAGCTGTTTTGACTGTTATGCATCTAGATTTTTCTAGATTTATACTTTTGTTTTTCCATTTTATCTCTCGCTCATAATAAAAAATTGCTAAGATCAAAATCTTGATTTTGTAAAAAAATTATGGAAAAGTTAAGACACTGAAATGTAATTTTCCCAACACATATTTGAATGGAGATTCCCATATTCCATTTAAGCTTCTAGTGGTCTGATGAGTCTTTAGATTTTTTTATATCTGTTTCTTGTAAATCTTGTAAATCTTTTTCCATTTATTTTCACTGTTGGGGCCCAAAAGTCCTAGAGGAACTGTATTTCCCATCAATTCCAACCCACAAACTTCTCAGTGGATGCTTCAGTCTGCGTCTAAAGCAAAACAAATAGAGCGATGCTCATGAAACATTAAGTAAAGAACTGCAATTTAAGTCGTTTGCCCGGCCATGAATGGAAAAGGAATTAGTAAAAGATCCTCATTTTTCCATTACCAGCAGACAAATGACGCTGGGAGGGATTGTGGTTTGATCAGGGAGAGAGTGAGGAAAAGAAAAGCCTTTATTGGACCAAAAAACTGCTGACACACTGACCACATGCTGCTGTTAGGGCAGCCTCAGAGAAAGATTTAGAGCTTGACCATATTTGACATATTTAACATATGTGGGGCATAACTCTTGTTAGGAATATTATGAAAACACAACTTGAAAAATGTGCTGTCTATTGTTGATGGACAGACATCGATTTTTAGAGCAGCAAAGTAAAATCCATAAGTTCCAAGCAGCCTGTCTGTGTTTTGTGGGGCGGGAACTGCCTCTTGATGGATACTACTTTCAAAGGGAGGCAGGTTCTTGTTTTAGCAAGGTTCACATTAAATTTCCGCAGATTAAAAAGTTGTTGAAGGAAATCTAATCTTGTTCGGTTTTCCTGAACATTGAAAACCTGACTGTTATTCTACTTGATTACAGTATATTTTAGCTTATTCAACTGTAAATGTTTACAGGGAAAAAGAAAGAGCAGACACTCTTTGTGGGGGATGGCCTTTTGCAGAACTACAATAACACATAACAGATGGAGGAATATGAAGGAATTTTCAGTTCGCTCAGATGTCTGTACCAGCTGGCATCTTCTTCAAGTACAAATCAGCTGAAACCAGAACTGTTCAGAAAGCTTGTTGGCCCACTGAAACAGTCTTGTCATGGAACAGACTCTGAACCTAATCATTCATGAGAAAGGCCACAGACATGCCACAATAAAAAGGATTTAAAATTAGATATAAAGACATTAGGGGGGAGCAGTCTGAGGCCATTACACATGTAGATAGATAGATATTCAAAAACAAGGACTGAGATTTTTAGTTCTGCTGCATTGGAGGTGAATAGTACTAATGATACGATCCAGCTCTGCAGTACAGTGATTCTCAAATGTTTTGGAACAAGTACCACCTCAGTTAACAGTTTTTTAGGTACCACCGTTTTGATAGATACTTTAAAAGAAGTGTCACTTGCCCTGCATGATTGGCTGTAGGATGCAGTTTAATTGCTTGTTTTATTTTTACTTAGTTCAAAATTTCCAAGGTTGAAGTTGGAAAAATGAACAGAAGAAAATCAGAATTCTGATGGAAGAGATAAGGGCTTTCTCACCAACCTTTCCCAACATGGCTGACTTTAATATAACATAGTCAAAGCTGCAGAAAAAAACACGCACACACATTCTTGTCTTGCTGTATGTAGTGAGGACCGTGTGTTGACTCCCATTAACTTACATTGAGTTTCAGTCATTTTCAACCCTTTCTATGCCCTAACCCTGACAATAACTCTAAACCTAACCATTATCAGTGCATATCTAACCCTAACCTTAACCTAAACTCATGACATTAGCTTGTATTGCTAACAGTAGTCAGTCTGGTCTCTAGGCATATATGTTAGCAAAGCCCACTGGTTTTCCAAACTGGAACAGGGACACAGTTAAGTCGGGTTTGATGTAATTCCCAGACCCAAGTTCTGACTTCATAGAATAAAATAACACATCATAAGAGGCCACCGACCATCATTCCTGGTTCACTTTTGTCTGCTTCTGTTCCAACTGGGAGTTTTCAAAATGTTAACCGTTTTGCTTCCCTTGTGAGTAGTTGTTTAAAACAAAGGTGCTCTCTCACTGTTGATCAGAGGTGGGTTGAGCAGCCAAAAATTGTACTCATGTAAGAGGTGCACTTCTTAAGTATATCTGTCTGATTATGAGATCTGATTTAATTTGTAAAAACAAAGATGTAGTCAGACCCAAACATCTAAAATTATTTGCATATTCAGGTATTTCAAAGAATAAAAGGAAAAATTATTAAAATATAACTATCATTACAAAATCATACATTTAGACAAAAGAACACATCTTTTCCAATGTAATTTTATAAATAAATTTATAAACATGAAGCTTTTGAAACTAATACAGTATTTAATATATTGTTAGAACAGTGTAAATTTTTTTTTGAGTGGTAATATCTAATGTTTACTGTGTTTTAACTTGACTTCTAAATTGCACAGCAGACTGAGCAGATGGAAAATAACATTAAAACAATGAAGCTTGTTTACTAACAAGAAGTCTGACTTTAACATGAACTGTTAGAATGTTTTTGGGTTTGGTGCCATTTTGATTAAAATATCTTTGTTCTTCATTCAGTAAAGTTATTCGAGGTGGGTAGAGTAGCCGGAAATGTTACTGAAGTAAAAGTAGTGACGCTTCATAATAATATTAGTTAAATAGAAGTAAAACATATGATGCAGTGAAATTACCCCTAAAAGTAATTTTTTTAAAAGTTACTCTCTGCTGTTGATCATTGTATCTTACAAATAATTTATACTAACCAATAACTAATTAATACCAGTGAAAGTCAGCCCAGCTATCGCCAGTGAAACTTGTACCACTTTTGTAGAACATAAAATGTTAAATTTTAATGAGGTATTAGGTAAGCTGTCTTTCTTGTTCCAGAAAAGGTATATTTGTCATGATCCACAGATGTTTGGGTTTTGGTTTTTCATTTGTGTTGATGTGCAAAAAGTGTTGTCCTGTGAATACCAGGCCAATATGGCGGTGGGATTACAACAATAGATGAAAGAATAATTCAAGCTCTGGCATACTCAAAACAGCAAACCCTGCTCAGATACGGAATAAATTCACAACACCACCTTCTCTCCAAAATATAAGAATTTATTAACAAAAACAATTAAACTCCAAGATAAAAAATTTCAATTAACAAACTCTTCAACAAGGCTAAAAACAATTCAACTAAACTACCAAGCAAAATTAAGAACTAAGGAAAACTAATGAACTTTTTACAAATGAAGGAAAAAGGGAACCAATAAAACTGATATTTATATTTAAGAACCAACATTTATTTTGAGGAATTTCGAAATGAGGACAAATTAGTTTTAAAACTAATTAACAACAATTGATATGTGTTCAAACAATCAGTCACCAGACAAATTAGAAGGGCAAGTAGAATATTTTTTTAATAAAATAATATTTTAAAGATTGATTTGCCAAAATAGAAATCAATAACCTTTTTTGTCAATTTACTCTCAATGTTGTTTTAATTTGCCACCATTGTTTTAGTAAAATAATATTTAAGTAAATATTTGCTCAATTAGAAATCAATAACCTTTTGGACAATTTGTCTTAATGTTGTTAACTAGCCATCACACGGAGTAATGGACTACTAAAATGGAGAGAGGAACATCTATGGACTCTCACAAGATGGCAACAACTGGATATAAATATTTGACCTTCCTGGTGCTAGCATTAGCAGTTAGCGGTTTTAGCTAACAATGGACAGCTTTTAGCTCATTCACCACTCCTTTAAGTCACACATTAAAGGAGTCATTACAATATCGTGAAAATGTTTAATATTTGTTGTCATTCTTTTCAGAAAATTAAACCCATACGCTGTATTATATAGATTCATTACACATAGAGTGAAATATTTCAAGCCTTTATTTCTTAGTTTTGATGATTATGGCTTGTAATTTTAAACACCTAAAATTCAGTGTATCTGAAAATTAGAATATTACTTAAGATCAATAAAAAGGGTACTTTAAACAGACATGTCAGAGGGAAGCATGAAATGCTCTAAAATTTCCTGGTAGATGGCTGCATTAACTGTGGACACCAGCAGATGACATGGAGAGCCAGATCATCACTGACTGTTGAAACTTCACACTGGACTTTAAGCAATGTGGATTCAGTACATCTCCACTCATCCTCCAGACTCGGAGACCTCGATTTCCAAATTAAATGCAAACTTTATTTTCATCTATGTATAGGATTAATATGTGCATAGTGGCTCTTGATGTGCTGATTGCAGCCTCAGTCCACTCCCTGTGAAGGTTCTCCCAATTCTTGAATGAATTTTGATTGACAATCCTCTTAAGTATGCGGTTATCCCTGTTGCTGGTGTTCCTTTTCCTATCACACCTTTCCTTTCCTCTCAGATTTCTATGAATATGCTTGGATACAGCACTCTATGAATAGCCAACTTCTTTTGCAATGACCTTTTATGGTTTACCCTCCTGTAGAGGGTGTCAATGACTGTGTTTTAGACATCTGTCAGTCAGTAGTCTTTCCCATGATTGTGTCGCCTACTGACCCAGACTGAAAGGCCATCTAGAGGCTCAGAAAACCTTTGCAGGTGTTTTGAGTTTAATTAGCTGATTAGGGTGTGACACCATGAGGTCCCAACATTTTAATTTTTCACAGTATTCTAATTTTATGAGACACTGAATTGTAGGTGTTCGTTAGCTGTAAGTGGGCAGCATGGTGGCACAGCTGGTAGCACTGTTGCCTTGTAGCAAGAAGGTCCTGAGTTTGAATCCCAGCCTGCCATCTTTCTGCATAGAGTTTGCATGTTCTCCCCGTGCATGCCTGGGTTCTCCCCGGGTACTTTGGCTTGCTCCCACAGTCCATAAATACAATTGTCAGGTTTGTTGGCTATCGGCTTCATATTTGGTCAGTATGTCCTTGAGGCATGAGGAATTAAAAGGTATCAAAATCTATTTTGAGCATGTGTTAGGGACGTGGCCAGACCACGAACTTGAGCTACTCGCCAAAAAAATCAACCAGCTACAATTTTTACATAGAAAACCTGAATCAGACCAGACTTGATATGGTTGATCCCTCTCCGGTTACCAACAATCCTATGTGATCAAATGATGACATCATCAAAGCCCTGCCCCCTCAGGAAGTAACTTTTTTTGCTTGTTAAGGTCCCTCTTGCCTTCTTTACCTCAACTTGAAGTGAGCAGGTTTTCAAGTTGGGCTAAAATTCTTTTGGAAAACAGGGCTGTACTTTGTAGGTGGGCCATGGGGTGTGGCGAAGTGGGGCATCATGAAGTGGCCATAAAAGTTTGGCTCTATTTTTCCCCTCAGTACTGTGCAAAAAGTTTTGGCAGGTGTGGGAAAAACATGCTTGTAAACAAAGAATGCACTTTAAAAAAATTGGAAGTGTTTAATCATTTTATCTTTACATCAATCAACAAAATGCAATGAATGAACAAAAGAGAAATCCAAATCAAATTAAAATTTGGTGTGACCACCCTTTGCCTTCAAAACAGCATCAATTCTTCTAGGTACACTTGCACATAGTTTTTGAAGGACTTCGGCTGGTAGGTTGTTCCAAACATCTTGCAGAACAAACCACAGATCTTCTGTAGATGTTGTGGCAGTTTCTCGACATCCCTGCTGCACTCGTTCATGGCATCCCAGACACACTCGATGATGTTGAGATCAGGGCTCTGTGGGGGCCATTTTATCACTTCCTGTGAGTCTTATTCTCCTTTACGCTGAAGATAGTTCTTAATGACTTTGGCTGTATGTTTGGGTTCGCTCACTTAGCATTTTGTAAATTAATAAAAATAAACAATCATCATTTATATTTCTGAAAGCATTTTTTCACATCTGCCTAAAACTTTTGAACTGTACAGTATAACAGCTGATCTGCATCAAATTCAATATGATCAATCTTAGTTCAGCCCCCAAGAGAGATCCAGTGAAATATTTGGTGGGCGTGGCCTAATTCTTCCACGGCGTCCCCTTAAAAATTGACAAAAATCAGCCCCAAGCTATGTTTTGACTGACGATTATGAAATTCATAACATTTATGTATCTTTTCGGGACCTAGAAAGAAGTCTCTTGGAACGTTGGTCCAAACCCCAGAGGAAGTCGACCATTTTGGATTAAACTTGCAATTTTGACCCCATTTTTGGCGTTTTTAGCCTGCATATCTGAGTGAACTCCTGCTACAGCTTTTGACTTACAGATTTTAAAATCACTCAGCATACTCTCAAGACATTGGGGATCAAAAGTTATCAAAAATCTTTTACGTCCATCAAAGCGTGTGGGTGTAGCAGCAGCAAAGTTTGACATCTCGCCCCTTGCATACAGTTAGCTGTAAATCACACATGCATGACCTGATTTGCTCCAGATCGGATAAGAATGATCTGTGTCAACCTACAAACAGCTCAAAGTGATTTGGTTTTTGCTGCATCAAAGCATGTGGGCGTGGCCAAGCCTTAACGTCTGACTTCTCGCCATTAATGTGGTGTATTTTGGTGCCATATTTAAATGGAATTGGGAGGGGGGCTTGCCGACCCTTGGTGGTGGTGGTGCGTTACCCCTGCAGTCCTGACACAAGCCGGAGTGGCGCTGAGCTGCTTGAGACTTTAATTAGTCTTGTTAATTCATTGACATTTGAAACTGGGTCATCAAAATTAAAACAAATTAAAACAATGTAACCTGCTGTGCAACAACAGCATAAAAACTCTGCACATGCTGTCCTGACTCAGAAAAGCAGTTAAAACAATTTTATTACATAAATAACGAACAGTTGTCCCTGACATAAACACATCAATTACAACAGGTCTGTTTTCTGTTAAATCCTGTATATTAAATACACTCAGGAAGCTTTCTACAGTTTATTGAAATTGACAACATCCACAAAATCCAAAAGAGTATTATTTCTAATACACTTTAAGTTGTCGGAATTTTTTCTTCAGCAAATGACACTAAGAACAATACCAAAAACAAACAATCTTTAACTTGTTTTGCTCAACTTAAATGCTGTTATATTGATCAGGATTAATCATTGACCTGATCCCAGATAGAGGATAAAGCAATGAATTTTCACCCAGTGGCTCTTTGTCCGAGAAGCCAGCTGATACCTTGACATCTCGGACAAACGCCAGTGGAAAACATGAGAAAAACAGCAGTTACTATGGTATTTTTCCTGATCGTTGCTTCTGTCCCTGTCTTCTGTGACACCAGTGAGCCTCCAGTCTTGCACCTCGAAGCTCCACCTGAAACACGCTCTCTGTTTGCTCCTCTGGATGATGTGCATCTCCTGTCCAATGGCCTCCTGCAGCTTGGCCAGAGTATGCGGGAGTTTGTGCAAAAGACAAAGGGACAGATCAACACCATCTTCCAGAAGCTGAACATTTTTGACCGCTCCTTCATCCAGCTGTCAACACTGGCCGGTGAGATCAAGGAGGGGGAGGAGGAGCTGAAACAAACTACTGTGGTGCTAAACACACACAATGAAGAAATCAAGGAACTGTCTGAGAAAATCAGCTCTAAGATGGAGAGCATCCTGCAGGAGAAAAGCCAACTTCTGAAAAAAGTGAATAACCTGGAGGAGACACTGAGCAGACTGTCCATGGGCCTGTTGACAATCACGCAGGTAGCAGAGATCAACAGCCTCAGAGTGAGTGACCCCGACTCAGTGAAGATTTCAGATTTAATACCATAAGCTTCTGAAATGTTATTAAATGTAAATCCTAAACTCTCAGCAAGCCAACTCTCTCTATGTTGCATAAAACACAGTTTTTGTAAAGCTTTGACCAGCCCATACCAATATTAGATTATAAGATTTATATAAGAAGATATAAGAACAGTTTTCAAAATGTTTTTTTTAAACTTTCCTTTCAAAAGATGTTATTAATTATTTGTATTAGGAACATAGGGCATGTCATGCTGTAGACAAAAGTCAACATTATTACAGAGTTCACATTTTAAACTAGCTTTAGCATCTTATGTTAGCAATTAGGCAGCTAGCATTATAAAAAATGCAGCCTCAGTGTGTATTCCCTAAAGAAAGTTAGATACTTAACTTTGAGATTTCCGAAAGGCTACCACAATTTCAAAATGCATCCTGTTTCATAAAACAGCACATTTACGGTATTTTGTTCAGCCTTCCTGCTATCTGCTGAAAGTCTTACTCTCTCACACTCTGTCACAGCCCAATTGAACCACAAACATGTCTTAACATGTTGAAGAAATCACCTTTTGTGCTTCCTCTTAACATTTTTTAGCACCTCACTGTAACTGAAAAGAGGTCATTTTGAGTCTTTTTTACTCAGTAACAACTTGCACTGCTGTCAACTCCTCAGGACGAATAATAGCAATTGGCCATCCTAAAAGTCGCGTGAAGTTGTTAAGTAAAGTAAACAGCCAATTTGGACAATTGCTCATTTATTTGTACTTGTAATGGGACACTGTAGAAGAGAGGGATAACATAGCTAGAAGGACAGAAAAGCTATTAAAAAAAACTCATACAACTGTACAAATTTAGCTGTACAAATTAACTTTGTTCAGTCGATTCTTATATGCTTTTGCTTTTTATTTAAGATTTATTAAGTCGGAATTGGTTTTTAATGTTGTGTTTCCCTTAGGAACTTACAAGTCATGTTAAAAAATATATGTATGTTTTTAATCAGAATATTCTTTTGTATACAATCTACATTAACCATCTAAATAGGAAAGAAACCAAAAGAAATGCAGTGATTTCTCCTTACACTGATGTATTTTAGACAGGAAATGTTACATCTCACTCCAACTTTAATTTGGTCTTGTAGCTTTGTGCACACATAATTTATTTACAACCTGGATAACCCTGATGGCGGAGGACTGAGCTGTCTGTACGTGCTTTAGGACAACTAAGGGCCTTAATTAGTTTTCTTTTGAAAAAGAGTGACCATAGGGGTCTGAAAACTCACTAAATATAGCCACCAAGTTGGAAACACTGACAATTTGCATGATATACAGTATTGTTGCTAGCACAACAAGGTGGCACTCGCAGTGCACTCACTGATCACTGCATTCACTGATAGGAAACACATTGGACTTCTGTGAGGTCCGATCTAATTCACTCTTTGAACAGGAAGTGATCCAGCGCCAGGAGCAAAGCATTACTAACCTGTTGGAAGCTATGGAGGAACAAGGCAGACATCTGAACCACCAGACCAGGAAGATCAAGCCTTCTGGAAGAAAAGGTAAATATTCCAAGTATCCCCTCTGCTGTAGGGTTTGGTTATTTAACATGTTTGTCATTTTCTCTTCTGGTTCAGTAGGACTCTTGTATATTGCCTGAGGTTGTATTCTCCTGTGTTTGGAAGTCATAAAGAAGGCATGCGAGTTAATGTGTTAATGGAAGTGATTGTAATGTAGCTGCGTTGCTGTATCACAGCACATAATTTTTTTTACCTTTGAAAACAACCTATAGTTTTCCTGTAATGATCTCAGTCTTTGCCTTAGTTCTGAAGCCTGTTTCATGTTCATCATAGAGTATGTCATATAAAAAAAATCTGCTTCTGGTGAACAGGAACCCACAATTCATTGCAAGTTGATGTCCAAATTATGACCGCCAACTCAAGTGTTTTTCAACCTTAATGTCCACAGCTAGCAGCCAACACGTCAGTTCAGGAGACCTTTGAGAAGATGACAGAGATCTCTAAGTCTGCACTGCCAACACCCACCCCTTATCTGACCTCAGGAAACAGCAGCACCACAATGATGTGTAAGAAAAATAGAACGGAAGAAGATTTCCTGGCTAATTTTAGAACATAGAATCTGACCGAGACTCTAACATGTTGGAAATGGATTCACAGCAGGGGGCTGCTTTTCCTCGATCTTTAATTGGATCTAGTTTATTACTATTAGTGAAGATTCATTCCAGGTACTTTGAATTCAGACCCAGGTCAAGTACCTATAAAATACCCAAATATCAACTGATGCTAATATTTTGCGATTTACTGGTATTACCAAAACATTTAGTGTTGTATGTGGTCAGGGTTTTTCACAAACTAATTTGTATAAACCACAGGCACTGAGAGCTGTGTACTGCTTCAATTTGTCCATATCTTCAGCTGTATTTATATGTACATGATTCATAATTACACAATATGTGTGAGAATAAGCCTTTCATTTATATTGAGACATAAATCTGAACTACAGATTGCGGGTTGGGGGGGATCTTTATCTAGGCAGCTGGTTGCGCATTTTGTAGGGTTTTAATAAACTTTTATTCTCACTGTTGATGTAATTAGCATTACTACCTATAACAGCAGTACGTCTGTTTTAGATTGCAGACATTCCCTACCTTCAATCAAAGTCTTGTCTTACAACAGGCTGCCAACATCTGCTAAATCCGATATGCCCTGTGACGGGTAGGGATTAAAAGCTCAAAAGACTAAATTAAAGCAACTTTCTTTATTCCAATTAGTCCTGCTCCTGCTGAAGCTTGTTATGCCCCTCTGTAGAGGTCCAAGTGTTGCTGCACATAGTTCTCACCTCACTTATTGTCCCTGCAACAATTGGACCTAACAGCCATCAAACAGACCTCTAAAGGATTGTATAAAACATAGAACAAACAGCTGTCTTGTACTTACAAACAGTTCGCTTCTACAACAAGCTCCACCCATGAGTTTAAGATTGAAGTAATTTGCCAACTCTAATTTATTGATATACATGAAAAATTGGTTTATGACACTACCATGTTTGTTTTATCATTTCATTTATGGCTGTAGACTTTTGTTTTTATTTTTCCTTTCTCTTTTTTTCTTTTTTGTTTACAGCAGATTTCCCTTCAGACTGCAGCGAGCTGTTTGACAGAGGGGAACAGGCAAACGGAATCTATGCCATCAGACCCAATGGATCGGAACCCTTCATGGCCTTTTGTGATATGAGCAGAGGTATGTCACGTTTCTACCACAGAAGACATTGCTTTTGAATCTATACGTTTTTGGACAAACCACTAATCAGTAATTAAAGGTGATTCCTTCTCTGCGCAGATTAGGTTTTAATGCAGGCCTTAATGTAAGGATCAATAACAGATTTGATACATGCTAAAGTTTATAAAGCTATAAAACTGTCTGATAATGAAAAGAAAAAAATATTTTTGAATTCATATAAATTTGTATTTGTAATTTGTTGTTTGTTATGATTTCTGACCATTTCTGTCTTTAGGCCATGGAGCGACAGTAATCCAGCAAAGGAGAGATGGTTCAATCAATTTTGATGAACCATGGGAAAAGTATGAAAATGGATTTGGAGATTTGCAATGTAAGACACTATTTTAATTATCTTCAAGATTTGTTTGATCCCACAATGACTTAATCAATCAGAAAAAGTGGCCAAATTTGTTGCAATTTTAAACACTTCAAGTATTTGGTATGCCGATGTGAGATCTTCACTGACATATGTCCCCTCCCCGATAGCACCCCCACCCCCCCAGAGTGTAGCACACGCTCAGCAACAGAGACTAGATTTAGCAGTATTCGTGTTAAGTAAAACTGCGTTCCATTGCACTCACCCAGTGACTAATTTAGGTTGTTAGTATTACTTTCCGGCTATGCCAAGAGACCGCAGGACTTCACAGACAAATGATGACCCCACAGTCATGCTCCCAAGACCTCCAACTGAGACGTTCGAAAATATGAGCTTCAGCTAACGATCCAAGCCACTGTATGTTATTGGCAGACATGCTGAGTTGACTTGGTCAGGCGTGTCGTGTTCAGCAAGCTGTATTATGTGCCACACCTAATTCACCAATAATCCACAGCAATAGATTCGGAGTTCTGAGCCATGACAAATTATGCAATAATATACATCACCTTAACAAATCCTCGATCTGGCTATTGAGCGAACGAAATCGTTTTGCCCTGTCCACTACACGTGCAACCGTACTCACTCAAACTCGAAATCATACCAGAGATCTCGGAGTGAAGGCAGTATCGGGACCTTATTTTCTGAATTAATTCAACAAATAAACCTAGATACTTCCAAGAGTTAGTAAATGACAATCTAGTGTTTTTGTTTTAGGGATTAACGGTTGCTCTGCTAACTGATTATGTTCTTCACCCACCGTTGTGTTTTGGATCTTTCTCCTGTCATCCCTACGTTTCAAGAGTGGCATTGCTATAAGTTCATTTCTTCAGGTTTTGTATTCTATCTATTATTTCTATTCTGTTCAATGGGCATTTTGGTTAGGCCCCTCTCCTGGTAAGATAATTATTCTTGGCTTCTAGAACACTACTTTTACTGCCGTCTACACTATGTTCTGCCACATTAACCCCCCCTGTGCGTGGTTCCTCATCCATGCCACAGTTCCGTTTGTAAATCGAGCTTCATTTGGCTCCACCTGCACCATGGCCAATCAAGTTACTGTGATGCTTCACTACCTATTGTGCCAGTGCTTATCATGCATTACTCTTCAGTCTCCCGTGTCAGTCCTGCTGGTTGAATACTTTTCATGGTCTTTAGTTTCGAAATTCATATAACGCTCTGCCCTTGATCCGCGGAAAGACCAGAGCACTGTACACTTCGCAAAGATAATTGTACACGTCGAACAAAGAATAAGAAGGGTCATTAGGTAAATTAGACTGTTACATAGGACATTCTGATGCCCCCCCTAAGTCAGAATCCCCCACCCGCAGCAGGTAGTAAGTTTGAAAGAACTGAGTTTATCTAGGTCTTGTTTTTGAATGTCTTTAATGTACAACCCTCTCACACATTTGCACGCACTAATAGCGCATACTGGCCAATTACACTCACCGATCTCCACTTATCTAGAGTCACAGGCCTGATTCCAAATGCTTGTGAGAATAAAGACGGAAATAATCACCGCCCGTCCCCCCCCATAATCAAGCACTAGACCAACATACAGTGCACAACACCTTAGAATGGTCATGTAGAACATAAGAACGTTGATAAAGACCGACTCTTCTGCTGGCCAGTCTCCCCTCCCTTTCAAAGATGCCCCTAGCCGATCTAGAGAAATATGCGGACGCCAAAGAGAAAGGTGATGTTAAAAGGTGACTCTTTAACGTGGCCGACCTCTTAGGTATGTGGAGTTTGCCAGCCACGGCTCTGGTCCCTGAGTATTTCAGGAAACTGCTGATTTTATGGGCATTTCACGCACTCACCATACCTCTAGGTAGTCTACAAGAGAATACGTAGCCGACATAAAGAAAAAAAAAACACAAGTGAGCCCCCTTCCGGCCAGTCTGGCGGTTAGCAAATGCATTGCTTTGACTGACCCCAGACAGTCACGAGGAGAAATGGCCATGAACGGTTCGAGCTGATAGAAACGTAACGGGTATTCCAACCTATTCTAACCACCTCGCTCTACACCAAGGCATGCATAAGAGGCATATCTGAACCCACAACACAGTCGGAACCCCCTTGCCAGGTGGAGGGTACAGCAGAAGAAGACCCCACATTGCAAACTCAGGCGCGCCCCGTTCCCTTCCGTCGTCTGCCCCCACCCCTCCCCCCCCCGCCTCCCCCCCCCCTGTCAGCGTATTACCCCGTGCCCCGCACTACAGCCAAAAGTCTCTCCACCGATTCTCTGACCCCTGACCGACCCCATTCGCTGATCCCGGGTCAGAACTTTGGTCCTCCCTGTCACACTCACAAACCCATGAAAGCAATCGGAGCCCTATACTCTGCCATGTCAACTCAATGTGGTTCTAGCGCCTACTCCCGGTCTTGTGGATGTCAATATGTGTGCAGTGGATATTCTTCTTGTGCCCAACTTTGGGCCCCCTCCAGCTACCCACATACCTCTCGAAACTATCCGTCTCAAAACTCCACACCTTAACGCCCTACAGCCCTTGAGTATTGTCGACCGAACCGCACGTCCATCCCTTTATGACCACAGTTGGTATCACATACTTCTGTCTTGCCAATTCAGGTTACTTTCCAGCAGGCGCCAACTGCGCAATGTCATACAAGAAGCCCACAAACTGTGCATCTCGAGACCCTCCGCGTTTTTCGTTGACATGACGTAATTTGAGTTCACTGGACCTCCACACCACACTAGCCCCACAGCTCACCAGGATCTCATATCCAATAGGAGCCACCCATTGCCTGGCGATGCCTGGCTGCGAAAGGGAGAGTTCGCTCATATGCGACCAAACTCTCGAGGACTCGTTTCCAGTACTCCTTGTTGAATCTATGCCCAAACGGGGCAAAGAATGAAGATACTCTGAAAAGCAACAAGGGGGTCCCAAACCCCCCCCCCCCCCCGGTACTACTGCCAAGGTGTACTAAGAATACGACCGCGCCCGAAATTTCCGTCTATTCTTCGTGCAACACGGTCCCCCCCCCCCCGTAGATCCCCCCAGTTAATTCTACCGGTTAACTCAAATAATCTTTTTAACATGTTAAAAAAAAAATTCCCATCGTATTGGACGCCCGAGTGCCAAGCCCCGCGCGCCTGACACTCTCACCCTCAGCAGACCATATATACTGCCTATAGGCACTAAAGCAACAGAATTTACACAACTGCTGCTCAAATGCGCCAGCAATGACTCCATAACGTTATTTATTCTCATGTTATGCTATGCAGATGCTCTGTTTGCACTGATGAAGATTTAGATCTATATGCTGAATTCTATTGGCAGATGGTCACTTGTTTTTGAATAGAAAAAAATTAAAATGACAGCTGACATCACAACAAAAGTAATGTCCCTCTGTGAATTTTACACCCTTAATCCTAATGTACCATAAAAAAATGGAACAAAGATTGATGCGCAACAAAATGTACTAATTTTTTCATTTTTAGACCAATGTACCTATTTTTTTTGACATTTATTGCAAGATGGGAAACAGTGTGACTGTAGCTTCAGAAACTTTATCCTAATACACATGTTAAATACAAAACAGGGGTATAGCATAAGTGACACATGTACTTCATAAATGTGACAGGATTTCATGTTTTATAAAATGAGCCTCATTTGTTCATGTTTTATCTAATGTTAAAAGTGGGTTGACACATCAACATATATTGCAAGATAAGAAGCAGTTTAAGTTGCCAGCTTAAATTCACACATCCAAAATCATTCTGCAGCAGTCTGACTTCCAGGTTAGCAGGGTTTTCCTGACATTTCCTGTGCATTCTTTGTCCAAATTCATACTTTGCACACTGGTTACAAAGGATCAAAAGATCTCATTGTACAAAGGTTTCAGTCTGGAGAAGACTGCCAATAATGGTACATTGTGTGTAAACGTAAACAGTCACCAATAGAAAAGAGAAAATCTGGAACAACAATGACATAACAAAAACTGGATATTTCTCCAAAACTGATGAGAAGACAAGGTTAAAACTAGGCAGAGGTTGAAGACTAATGAGCTGCAGGAGTTTCCAAAACATTTTAGCTGTGGTCTACTTGTGACAAAAATCTCACATATTATATCTAGACTAAGGAGTAGAGTTGAAAGACACCATTTTGTTCCAAAAAAAACATCCAGTTCTGTCTAAAATCTCCCAAAACGTTGTACGAAAATGTGTGGTCTGATAAAACCAAAACTAAACATTTAGGCCACATTTTTAAAAGGTATGTTTAACACATTAAACGACAGAAGACAGCACATCACGAAAAGAGCACCATTCCCATAGGGAAATATGGATCACTGCGATCTGTGGTTACTTTTCTTCAGAACCTTCTTCAGAGGTTTTTGTGAAGATGGGTAAAAAATTATGAACAGTTCCAAATAGCTGTCAGTTTTGACTTAGTACATTCAGGAGTCTGCTAAAAAGCGTAAGATGGAGTAAGTCCAAGCATTTTTCTAAATCAACAAAAGAGATGGAGGGCTTGTGGACATAAGCAATCCTTACAATCTGATGGATTTGGAGAATTTTTGTGAGGCAAAGTTGGCAAATACTGTAAAGTCATGATGTAGGACGCTGACAGACTCTTACCAAAAAAGAATGCCGAAATGGAATCAAAATGTGGTTCAACAAAGCATTAGTTTAAGTGTGCACATTTCTGCAACCCCATTATTTTAACTTTTTTACTTTTTAAAAATTTCCTTTTGACAGGGCGGTTTGTTTTCAATTGACATGTACAGATGAAATATTACATTTTTTATTGAATAGGCTTTACAATTCATTTTGAAGGTCCCATTTTTATATCACAAAAACTTTCATATTAACAGGGGTGTGTGCAGTTTTGAGATCTGCTGTTTTATTGCACCTCTGCATTTCCATAGTAAACTTGTCAGTATACACCCAATGTGTTGACTCTCTTTGTTTCACAGGTGAGTTTTGGCTGGGTCTAAAGAAAATCCACTCTCTGGTCTCTCAGGGTAATTCTGTCCTTCACATCCAGCTGGAAGACTGGAAGCAGAACAGACACTCTATGAAATACAGATTTTTTCTCGAAGGTCCAGAGGGTAATTATGCCATACGACTCATTCATCTGTCTGGAAGTCTACCTAACACCATGAGCAACCACACAGGAGTGATGTTTTCCACCAGGGACAGAGACAATGGCAGCCACTGGGCATCCACATGTGTCCAACCCCACTCAGGTAAAGCAGACGTATACCACCTGACAAAAATAAGTTTAGTAAGTACTCATCTGGTCATAATTCTGGCACAACACATAATCTCCTTCATTTTTAGGTGGATGGTGGTTCAGCTCCTGTGGAGACACCAACCTTAATGAGAAATACTTGCGCATGAGAGCCAATGGGCGCTCAGAGCGAAGGAGAGGGATCCAGTGGAAGTCAGGACGAAAAGTGTTTTACTCCTTCATGCTCACCCAGATCTCCATCTGTCCTGCGGGCTCCATCAGCCCCACCTACCCAGCATCAGCCCCGTCTGAAGCTACTGTTCATCTCTGATCCAACACCAGCTATCACTAGCTGTTACACTCATTTTAAACGGTAATTAAATAACAGCCCCTTTTATGGAAGCTTTTTCAGTCAGTGCCTTATTTGGTTAGCTGTAGTTTCAGGGATTTGGAGCATAATAAGCATGTCTCAGTACCAACAGATTAAATCCAATAATACAAGGCATGCATTGCTCTGTGTTTAAAACACAGTCCAATGAATCACTCTATGCCTTTAATACTGAGCTTTGTTTCAGAGCATTAAAACCGTTTGTTAAGATGCTTTTAGCAAGAGGTAGTGGATTAATGACTGAAGATGTTGGACATCACAAGGAAGAAATCACAAAAGGCAACCTAATTTATGTTGTTCATAATGACTCTTGATATACTTTCCAACATTTAGACCCAAAAAAGTGTTTTGCTTATCAGTTTTTAATGCTGTTGTTAAACCCCTCTTCGTCGTCCACTGACCACATTGTCATAAAGCAACACTCTGCATTAGCATAGAAGTATCAGTCGGCTGCACATGTGAACAAATAGAGTGAAGGTAGAACTGGAATGTGTTGTGAAGAATAGCTGCTGCAATATGCCTAAAATAAAGAACAAGACTGTTTAAAATCATAGTCTGTATTGAAAAATGCAAATTTACATACAATTTATACCAGTAAGTTCTTACCGTGATCTAATGTCACAGCTTTCTGAACCCCTTATAAGATGTTCTTACAGTCGGTTTGCCAGCTATGTGGTGTTATGTTTCCATGTTGCAAAAACCTCTTAAGGTGTTCAACATTACACACATTACAGTTGCAGCATTACACCTGAATAAATGTCTGCATAATTTTATTCTACATGGTTTTCATAAAAGAAATCTAAGATTAATTGATTTGAATTGAGTGATTTCTCTAAAAACATGTTGCCCTCTGTTTATGTAAAATCTTAACTTCTTGTTGTACACTGACACTGCTTTCAAGATTACCTTTTCCTGATACCTATATTGAATCAGAAAACCTATCCATTCTCAAAAGAAAAATAAAATGTACCTCTTTAATTTCTAGGGTTTTACATTTTATTGCATAATAAAAATATTTTTTCTTTTCTAGGTTCTAAAATTACTCAATTCTATTCTCAAGTGTACAAAAACTCATAACATTCAACACACTCTCTAAAAATTAAGTAAAGATAAAACTACTGTTGGAAACGTGTGGTAATGTTAAATACACAATAAATTTGCGACCACCTAATTACAGCAATAACTTATGGTACTTGCTTTCTGCATGACTTTTCGCTCACATCGCTTTATGGAGGAATTTTAGCTCACTCTTTCCAACATTGTTTTGGTTCATTTAGTAATTGTGAGCATTTGATTTTGGACAGCTCTCTAAGGTCTCACCCCAATATTTTAAATCAGGTCAAGGCCTGAACCTTTGACTGGGCCATTGCACCTTGATTCTTTTTTCACTCTGTTATAGTTTTTCAAAATAAAAAAAGCCCATTCCAAATCATCAGCCATCCACCGCCATGCTAAACATTTGGCAGGAGGTTTTCATGATGATCTGTTCTGTCAAAACAAGGTGCTGTGCATTATGGTAAACATTTTAATCTCATCTGTCCAAAGGACATTGGTCCAGAAGTCTTCACTTTAATTCATGTGCAGCTTTGCAGAGTTAAATATGTGCTGCAATGCTCTTTTGGAGGGAACAGGCTTTTTCTCCAAACAAGTCCTACGTGTTCAATCTTAATCTAACTGCTCTTTAACATTTAAACATGCTAACTAGCGCCTGTGGATTACTAGCTGTAGATCTTTGGATTCATGTAATTTCTCAAAGGATTGCATTGTTGAGGCTTGGGCTGACTTTGCTTGGGTGTCCACCAGATTCAGCTGTTCAACCGTGTTAAATGTTTTCAAGTTGTATTTATTTTTACTGTAAAATAGCAGTTGTGTAGAAATACTTTTTAGCTCTTCTCAGATTGATTGGTGGAAATAGGTGCTTTTCTAAGGCAGTGGTGAGCTGGCCTAGTTTTTGAGCAGTTTAACTACTTAAGCAAACTTAATTTACAAATGCATCTAAACAGAATTGAATATGATAGTATTTTTTGTCATTCTATTTTTTGTCATTTCAGAACGTGAAACTCATATATTACATAGATACATACATATGGTGTTTCCACCAAAAAACTCTTATTTTTGAACCAGTTCAGTTCAGGTCCTTCCGAACTCGGGGTGTTTTGTTGAGAACCAACGTGAGTGGGAACATGCAACACCGGTTCGAAATTAGGTTGCTGGAAAAGGGCTAATAGAGTGAAATGTTTCAAGCCTTTATTTCTTATGATTTTGATGATTATGGCTCACAGATACTGAAAACCCAAAATTCAATGTGTCACAGAATTAGAATATTACATGCGATCAATAACAAAGGATATTTTAAAAAGAAATGCCAGGCTTCTGAAAAATGTTGATTTCTACAAACTCAGTACTTGCTTGGGCCTCCTTTTGTATGAATTACTGCATCAGTGCGGAATGACATTGGAGGGTTCTGCCTGTGGTTCTGCTGGACCTCTGGGAGAGTGGGTAGGTACCAAGTCCTAATGAAAAATGAAATCAGCATCTCCATAATAGTTGTCAGCAGAAGGAAGCATGAAGTGCCCTAACATTTCTTATTAGATGGCTGCATTAATTGTGGACATCAGAAAACACAGTGGCGAACACAAGCAGATAACATGGGCCCTCAAATCATCACTGACTGTGGAAACATCACACTGGACTTCAAGCAACGTGGATTCTGTGTCTCTTCACTCTTTCTCCAGACTCTGGGAGCTTGATTTCCAAATTAAATGCAAACTTTATTTCATCTGGACAGAGGACTTTGGATCCCTGGGCAACAGTCCAATTCTTCTCCTTATCTAAAATGCTTGTAGCTCATGTGTAGGATTCGTCTTTGTGTGGAGGCTCTTGATGTGCTGATTCCAACCTTAATCCACTCCTTGTGAAGCTGTGAATTTTGCTTGACAATCCTTTCAAGGTTGAAATTATCCCTGTTACTGGCAGACATTTTCCCACCCAATTTTTCCATCCACTCAACTTTATATGGATATGCTTGGATACAGCACAACCAGCTTCTCCAGCAGTTGACTTTTTATAGCTTACCCTCCTTAAAGACGGTATCATCGAGTGTCTTCTGAACATCTGTCCAGTAAGCAGTCTTTTCCATGATTGTGTAGCCTACTGACCCAGACTGAGAGACAATTTAGAGGCTCAGGAAAGCTTTGCAGGTGTTTTGAGTTAGCTGATTAGGGTTTGACACCATGAGTTTCCAAAGGTTGACATATTTCACTCTATTTTTGATGAATCTACATGAGTTTCACTTTCTGAAATAAGCGACAAAAAAAAATAGAACTTTTTCCGCATGTTCTAATTTATTTAGATCATGTAGCTATACATCTTTGGCAGGCTCCAGCAGAATACAGCGACAGGCTTTAACTATATCAAGCAGGACTGTTAATCTGGAGCACATCCAAAAAAACAGTTTAATAACCTCTAGAGGGCAGTGTTGTTCTGACTCGTGCTGTAGTGCTATATACTGTATTTGTGCGATTAGAATTGACTCTTTTGCAGGTTTCTATAAACTATATGTACATGTTGTATGTTTCAATCCATACATTAATTTCTCCTCTGTCCGTTTTTATAGTCAGCATTTAAAAGAGGGTAAATACTAAAATGCTGCTGATGGATTTGGTGAGAAATGATATCCCTGTTTTTGCACATCATTACCAGAACAGCTGCTGCCTTGCACACCCTGATAGATAACCCCCATAATATCTCGAAACTTCCACTCTAATAAACACACACACACACACACACACACACTTCTTTGTGACTGGGCCTGCAGCCCTGACAGTGATCTCCATGCACATGTGTGAAGGAGCGTCTTCAGTTACCCCCATGCCTCTACACACACATTAGTTTGCAAGGTTATTTTGAGCTGCAGAAGTCCTGCTGTAACCCAGAGAAATAATAGGAGGAGCTGAGCTCTTCCCTTTCCATTCTGTTCTTTAGAGCCGTTGCTGGAGCTGACAAATGATTTCCCTCAAAGTCAAAATGTTGTGTCCACTCCACATGGCAATTCAAGTTGGATCTTCATTTTAAAACAATGGAGAACGGGCTTCTTCAAGTTCTGACTGTCCCCACAGCCCCCTACCCCGACCAGAGACCTGGCACCAGCGGCCTTCGGAAGAAGGTTTTCATATTTCAGTCCAAGAGAAACTATCTGCACAACTTCATCCAGAGTATCTTCTCTTCCATTGACCTACCTGACCGTCAGGGTGCAACCCTGGTGGTGGGAGGAGACGGACGCTTCTTCAGCAGACCGGCTATTGGGGTCATTGTTCAGATGGCAGCTGCCAACGGGGTCAGTCATTGTGTTTGTGTGTGTGTGTGTGTGTGTGTGTGTGTGTGTGTGTGCATGTGTGTGTGTGTTCCTGTCTTGGCATCACAGTGAGAACCATTTTCCCGATTTCACCATCAAATTGAGGACCGTTTGTACCAAAGTGAGGACATTTTGCTGGTCCTCATGACCTATTTTGCTAACGGTTAGGTTTAGGACTAAGGTGTGAATTGACTTTAGGTTAAGGTTAGGGTTAGGCATGCACTGGTAATGGTTAGGTTTAGGGTTATTGTCAGGGTTAGGGCATAGAAAGGGTTAAAAATGACTGAAAATCAATGGAGGTCAATGGGAGTCAACACATGGTCCTCACTACATATAGTGTGTGTGTGTATGTGTGTGTGTGTGTGTGTGAGAACATTAAATAGTGGTTGGCTGCACACGTGAATACCGGTGACTCTGTTTACAAATAAGTGTATGTATGTCATTGTCACCTGCCCCATTACCTGCATGCTGATATATCAAGCAAATGAAATATTTTGACTGTGTCTGAAATGAGAAGGAGCCTTTCAAAGGTACCCCTAACTCCTGGAATCTTTAGCATTTTTTCACATTACAACCACAAACTTTTTATTTAGATTTTCTGTGATAGAATATTGCATAATTTTACAATGTAAGGAAATTCAAAAGTTTTTTTTTTTGTTAATGCTTACAGATAAAAATATTAAAAGTGAGCCATGCATTCATTTTCAGCCCCCCTGAGTCAATACTTTGTACAACGAACCCCCGTTCTCTGCAATTACACCAGCAAATCTTTTTGGATATGTGTGCAAAATTCGCACAGCTAGACAAAGTTTTCCACATTCTACTTTGCAAAATCACTCAAATTCAATTGAATTTTAAGGGCAACATACTGTATAAGCCTCAGTTTTCAAGTTTTTCAAGTTTATTGATTGAATTTAGGCCTGAACTTTGACTAGACCATTCTAACGCATGAATGTCTGCCTTAGTCTTAAACCACTTTAACCTGTCACGACTTGCGAGAAATAGGACCCCAGAATGCAGACCAGAAGGCAGCATGTCGGTAAGTAAAAAAAGTTTTAATAAACAAAAACTCACTCACATCAGGAGGTAGGAACAAAAACCCAACGGGCAGGCGAGACAGGCAAGGCATGAGCAGAAAACAAGACTTCGTTTGTGAAAATGATTCCGTGATGTCTAACTGAACAGGTGTGTATTTATGGAGCGTGACCAGGTGAAACAAGATGACAGATTAATAGGTGCAGGTGATGCGAATAAACTTAATTGACAGAACAAAACGTGGCTGGAGCAAAACAGACCCTTTAACACAAAACTAACAGAAACTAGAAAAACATGAAGCCAAAGCATAACCAGATCCTAAAACATGAATAAGACGACAAAACTAAAGCATGACCAGAAAAACAAACAGAAACATGATTCAACAAGAATAATAATGAAAAGAATAATAATCACCTATTCAAAACCTAAACTGTGAAAAACAAAGAAAAAAACAGAAACCAAACACCAAACAACCCCAAATCATAACATAACCAACTTCTCTGTCAATGCTAAAGAAAGGTATTCCCACAGCTTGATGCTGCCACCACCATGTTTCACAGTTTTACACTGTCAGCCATCAACAAACTGAGCTGCTACTTATTTAACTGCGCTCAACTTGTTGAACATAATACAGATGTTAAAACTTGTACAATAAAGAATAGGCATACTTTTAAAGTAGCTTCAATGGTTTAAGGCAGGTGTGTCAAACTTCAGTTTTGGATGTGTCCCCAGTCCAACACAGTTGAATTAAATGCGCTCAAGTTCTACGGAGTCCTGCTAATGTGCTAATTACATGATTTAACCTACGGTTTAAGGTTTCCAGATTATTTAAATATAAAACATTTGTTTGGATTTAAAAAGAACTGACAATTGCACAACTTGCATGGGTCAGTTTTAAAACTATCAATTTTTTCATCATACTGCTTCACTGGCTTAAAGACCATTCAATAAAATGCCAGAGAAAGTTCTGAAGTGAGCAGAGTTTGGATCAGAGCCATTAGTCCTTTCCCTGTTTCAGCGCAGTACCACAACATTCGCTCTCATTTCTGTTGTTTACAAGAAAGACAGGCAAGTCCCTCAAACGCTATGGGCTGGAAACTAAAGTAGACTAGCTATCCGAGCCCAGCGAATTAGCCAGCAAATATAAGCTTTCAGAGTTACTCCATGAGGAGCAGAACAGCAAGAGCCGATGAGATTCTGGAAAACAATCATAAAAATGCTTCTGGACACTCGTATTCTTCACTGATGACACATGGCCAATATGGTCACAACAATAGCAATGACAGTAACAGTTCTTCACGGTATTTGTGCGTATAAACAGCACAGAAACATCTTGTTTTATAAAAACTGAAAAGGAGTATTTGTATGACTGACTAAATGTCACATGAATAATTAATAACTGCTAAAAACAGTCAAACTAAGAACGTTTTACTCTTTGTTGATGCGAGGAGCCGCCATCTTAAATCCGGACATCGGGTGTGGTCGTGTTGCTCTGATTTTCCGAATCGCAATTCTGACTTTTGGAGGTGTTCTAGTTGAAATTTTCCTTAGAGTTCGGAAATTCCAACTTTCGTGGACAACTTGAACGCAGCAGTACAGAAGAACATGGCAGGAGAAGTCCACCTCTACACGTCAAAAGTAAAATCTAAGTCATCAAAATAGCTTCTGCCTCTGATGTGCTCCACTAGAAACATATAAAACCATTTTGGTTTCAGGCTGGCAGACAGCATCTGTAAAGAGTTCTTTATGTTCTCTAGGCTTAAATTACAATACCTCTGGGTGGCTCCGGCTGTTTTAGTTTAGCAAATTAACTATAGAGAGCTAAAATACACCCAATCATGTTAGAACTTGTTCTTGATATCAGCGTTAATCCTAGTTTCACTTACAAGTAGAAGGAAGCAGGACATACCAGCAGCTCACTTACTGAGATAAACCGAGACCCACTCTCCTCTGCTCCAAGTCAAACAACCCTGCGTGACATTTCCACAGATTGGTCATCTCATCATTGGACAACATGGGATGATGTCAACGCCAGCAGTCTCATGTGTGATCAGGAAATACAAAGCCATTGGTGGGATCATCCTCACTGCCAGCCACAACCCTGGTGGACCCAATGGAGACTTTGGCATTAAGTTTAACACAGCTAATGGAGGTATGGTAATGTGAGAGAAATCATGCATGCAAAGCCGTCCATGTACTAAGTTGTGGAACAGGAGACGTCAGACATTAAAGCTGAAGTTCAAAACTTTTTCTGGATACAAGAAAGATGGTGGCTATGGCAGTTTGAACACACAACAGTACATTTGACTATCGATTTAACAGAAAACCTATTCTGCTGTTTCCAGGCCCAGCCAAGGAAGAGGTCACAAGCAAGATCTACCAGATCAGCAGAACCATTGAGGAGTTTGCCATTTGCCCTGGACTGCGTGTGGATCTTCAAACCCTCGGGAAACAGGCGTTTGATCTGGAGAACAAGTTCAAACCCTTCACAGGTGATATAAAGGCCCTGATAACAGGGAACTTGGAGTTTCACTACAGATAATAACTGTTACAAAACACCTGAGAACAACTTTTAACAACTCCTGAGGATTTAAAAGGCCTAAACTAAATATTAAACTTTCAAACAGTTTTTGTAAATAGAGAAAGTAAAGTTAATGCATCGTTCAGTAAGTTTAGTTAGCATACAAACTTATGGGACAGGTTTGTAAACACAGCTTTGGTTCTATAACATATAATATCATTTTGTTTCTGTTATTTCTTGTGTATAGTTGAAATAGTTGACCCTGTGGAGTCCTACGCTAACCTTCTGAGGAACATCTTTGACTTTGCGGCTTTGAAGGAACTTCTGTCTGGCGAGAATCATGTCAGCATAAGGCTAGATGCAATGCATGGAGGTGAGAGAAGGTTTACCATGCACTAAACTCTGAAGAATTTAAGGTTCTGAAAAAAAATCACTACTAAATGACCACATAAATACTAAAATGTAGTTATGTGGTAATTTTTCAGCCTTATACATTTGCACAAACACATTTCTGCAGCAACATCACCATTTCAAAGTGGCTCTGGAGACATTAACCATTAATTAATCTGATGACAGGACTGATTTTAACAGTCCTCCAGGTCTGTAGCTCCTTACGCCCGCTATTGAATATTTTATGGGGAAACTTTAAATACTCAAGCACACTCACACATATGCCCGATATACAGATATACTCTATATTGAGCTCCGGTTGCCACAAAATACAACTTGTATCAATTACTACCGTGTACTTTTCAGTGATGTTGTTGTTACATATGCGTTTGTTGTTTGTGCCTGTGGTTTCTTCTCTCTTTCAGCAGGTGTTGAAGCAGACTTCCAGGGTGTTGTCTTGTATTCTCTTTATTGTTCTTTCTCTCCTCTATTCTTTTCTCCTCTCACTTTTAACTTTTTGCATCCCCTCTCTTCCTTTCTTTCTTCTTTTTTTTCTCTTTCATTCCACCTTTGTGTCCATTGCATTTGAAATAACCCCAACGCAATAAAAAAAGGTTTGGCTTGGATATCTCTGAGCCACATTTGTATTGAGTTATTTTGGCTCCGAACTCTTCACAAGCTAACTATGCATCTTAATGGAAACAATATCAGAGAGGCTGCTGTGGTAACACAGAACAAGAGTAAGGTATTGCAAGGATTTAAAAGGTTGTAGATCATGTATGTCCGTAAATCATACATCACCTCTGTCCGTTGTTTTACTATCTCTCTTTTGTTCCCTGAAAAGTGTACCAAATAGCTTTGGTTTCCAGCACTCACATCAGTAATGAGCATATTTCATCAGTATAAATTCACAGTTACTGAACTGGTAAATACTGAAACTACATCACATCATCACAAAGTAGAGATGTTTTTTTTTGTTGTAGTTGCTTTAGGCAGCTGATGGAATTACTTTCTGTGTACAGTAGTACAGGAGATCTGACTTGAGTAGATCTTAACTGTCTTATACCTGTTTCCTCTCCTATTTGTAACTCTATCTGCTCCCCAGTGCTGGGACCATATGTGAAGAGAATATTGTGTGAGGAGCTGGGTTGCCCGGCTAATTCTGCCATTAACTGTGTCCCGTTGGAAGACTTCGGAGGTCAACCCCCTGATCCTAACCTAATGTATGCTACAGACCTGGTTGACAGCATGAGAGACGGACAGTATGACTTTGGAGCAGCATTTGATGGGGATGGGGTGTGTTCATGTGTTCAGTTTTTTTAGATTTTATACTAGAAAATTAAATCAAAATTCCTGTTAAGGGGGTTATCAATTAAATGATTGCTAGACCACAGTCACAGTCAGATGAACCTCTGAACATGATTTCAAACCTCTGCCTGTGTTTCTTTCCAGGACCGTAACATGATCCTGGGTAAGCATGGCTTTTTCCTCACCCCGTCTGACTCTGTGGCTGTGATAGCAGACAACATCTTCTGCATCCCATACTTTCAGCATACAGGCGTTAGAGGCTTTGGCCGCAGCATGCCCACAAGCACAGCGTTGGACAGGTAAAACTCTGTCCAAGTTTCAAGTTAACCCATTGGTAATGAAATCTCAATCAGTTAAGTAGCATTTCCTGTTTGTGGCCAAGAATACTTTCTCATTGAACGTCCACAGAGTAGCCAAAGCAACAAAAATAGAGCTGCATGAAACTCCCACTGACTGGAGGTTCTTTGGAAATCTGATGGATGCTGGCATGCTGTCTTTGTGTGGAGAGGAAGGTTTTGGAACAGGTACAGTTCCCCTGCGATGAATCAGAACATTTAAAAGGTTTGAGGTTTTTGTGAGTTGGAAACTCTAATATACATGTAGGTGGGGACCACATTCGTGAGAAGGATGGGCTTTGGGCTGTGCTGGCATGGCTGTCCATCATTGCAACCAGAAGGCAGAGCTTGGAAGATATTCTGAAAGAACACTGGCTAAAATATGGAAGAAATTACTTCACAAGGTGAGTGGTGGACATGCAACAGACAACGCCCTTCATATTTATTGCCACCACTGGTAAAGATGTGTAAAAAGTCTTAAATTGAATCCATCTTTCATTGCAGTAGCATAATCTAACACAATGAGTTCTCTCACAGTGGGCTCTGGAGATTTGTTCTACCTCCTTTACCATTTTTCTCACTGTGCATGGTAAAATATACTTGAATCCTCGTCCAGCCTTGGTAGTCCCAGTTCCAGTTGGTTTAAATGGGTGCTGGTCATTTCTTCCTTTTGCCTTTCTGTACTTTTGTAGTTATAGAGATTTTGTCCCCAACCTTCTCTGGTACAAAGTAGCTAAGTTTCATACCTGCTTTTACAACCAACAGTTTAAAGTATTTTTTTATTTTCTGCTAACAGAGTACTGTAAGGAAATGTTGACTCAAATAAATAATATCTAATGCAGAGGTTGGCAACTGCAGTTGTCACGGCTTGGTGTCCTGCTGGTTTAAGATGTGATCTTGCTCTAACACCTGATCAAGATCGTTGAATAATCTCTTCAGTCTGTTGCCAGGTTCTGCAGGATTCTGCTAATGATCCAGTCATTTAAATCCGATGTGTTCGAGCAGTGAAACATCCATAGTATGCAGGACACCAGTCCCCAAGGAGTCAAGGTTACTCAACCCATTTTTTTTTACAAAAAATAAACTGAAACTCAAAGGTTTAAGTACATATGTCCAAAATGGTTAGTTTACAGGTAAATAGTTAAGGTAGGAAGGGACAAACTTGCAAGGTAAGAAAATTAGTGAAGGAACAAGTTCAGTTTTAAAGTTTTTATTATTATTATTACTCTGACTGAGGATCTAGGCAAATATAATTGAGTAGATATTTTCTTGTAGTCATTTCCTGACTTATGGAAAACAGCACACCTGTATTTCATTAATTGCGTGTTTTGTTGTCCTACCCATTTTGAAGAGTGGCTAAAAGAAATGCTTTTCTAGTGTGCCTCTAAAGAAAAGTGTCATATTTATACCCTGGGAAAACAGGACATCATGGATGACACTGAAATAGGTTGATTTATTTCAGTGCTTTTCACGCTGCTCTACCAGTGGTGTCAATATTGATGCTGTCAAAGCATCAGTGCATTTGATTTGATCTCTTCTGTTGTGCTCTGTCAAATTAGCAACAGCATGATGTGTTTGTTATAAATACTGTTCAATTAGTCCTTAAGAATAAAAAGTTGTGCCTTGCAGAAGAAAAGTAGACAACATTAGTGCCATCTAGTGGTGAATTAAGGCCACTACATTATTCCTTTGCAGCTCTACCGCTAATAACAGACCGCTTTGAAAGTCTGTTGGTAGCAAGTAATGGATAAAATACATTTGTTAACTGAACTGAGCCTCTAAAATGTAACATGTGATATGAAATTTCTCTAATCTTTCTTTCTTCGTCAATGTTGTCTAGATATGACTATGAGAATATAGATATAGATGCAGCGTGCGACATGATGGAAGATTTGGAGATTTTGATCTCCGACAAGTCCTTTGTGAAGCAGAGATTTGCTGTTGAGGACAAAATCTACCAGGTGGAAAAAGCAGACAACTTTGAGTACACAGACCCAGTGGACAGCACCATAACCAGGAACCAGGTATACATGCCACTGCTTGTGGTTTATTTGTAAAAAAACACAAACAGAAACTGGACTCGGTGCTTGTTGCATCCTTTCTCTATGTAAGCATCACAACCACTTATCTGTGTCTCAGAAGGCTCTCCCAGTGTGTCGGGATCTCACAATGTAACTGAATATAATCACTGCAGGGACTGCGGATTATATTCTCTGATGGTTCCAGAATCATCTACAGACTGGGTGGGACAGGTGCTGAGGGAGCCACAGTTAGGATCTACATTGACAGCTATGAAAGGAAACTCATTTTTGAAGACACGCAGGTAAAGAAGCAGAAACGGTGGGCGATTTACATAAAACATATTTTATGACATTTGCACAGTATCGAAGCATTAAGATCAGGAGCAGCTACGTCTTTACATACAGTGCCATGCAGAAGTGGTTGTGCCCCTTCCACATTTTGCCACATAACAGCCATAAACTTCAATGTGTTTCATTGCCATTTATTTATTGAGATTCTATGTGATAGACCAGTAATTGTAAGTTATAAGAGAAGTAATGCATCGTTTCCATTATATTTTTATGAGGAATCTAGTGCAACCAGTTGGTTTTAGAAGTCACCTAAGTAGTAATTGCAGCCCACAATCTTGCACAAGTATTTATAACTCTTATACTCTGTTTTACATTTGGTCACATTACAGCTACAAACTTCAAAATACTTAATTTGGATTTTATGTTATTGACCAACACAATGAAGTGCCTGATTGTGACGTGGACAAAAATGTACATTCTTCTGAAAAGTCAGCGTAAATTAATCTCGGTATAAATCCAGCAGAATTCAGAAGTGGAAGGAAAATTAAACAGTTTTCAGATGTTTTTGTAAAAAACTTCTGAAAAGTTGGATGTGTATTTGTATTTAGGATCCCTTTACTCTGACACCCATAAATAAAATCCAGTGTAACTGAATCTTAGTGTCCTGGGAAGGCCTCTGAGGTTTATTAGAGATCATTATTGAACAAACAGCATCATGAAGACCAAGAAACATAGCAGACTGATCAGGGAGAAAGTTGTGGAGAAGTTGAAAGCAGAGTTAGGTTGTAAACAATATCAGATGCATCTGACAGAGCTCTGATCAATCCATCATCTGAAAATAGAAAGGCACTAGTGCAAACCTACCAAGACTAAAGCTGTTTTGAAATAACAATGAATTCTCTAGATGTGCGAAGCTGATTGAGACCATAAAAGACTTCTAGCTATAATTGCATCGAATGGTGATTCTACTAACTATCCTCTCATTGGGGCTAAAAACATTTGCACATTACACTTTTTAGATTTTTCGCATCATCTCACAATTATGAACTAATTTGTTTTGGTCTGTTGCATAAAATCCCAAGAAAATACATTGATTTGTGTTGTAATGTGACAAAATAGTTTAAATACAGTACATAAGAAAAATACTGTCATGCTCTGAGGAGGCAACAATGTGAAGGCAGTATTGTAGGAAAATAGTTCTGTGTAAAGCATCAGGTGCATCATCCTGCTGTATTAGTCTTTGACCTTGTAATTATTATTTGGGACAGGTGCAGCTGGCACCCCTGGCAACTATTGCTCTGAAGATTTCTCAGCTTCATCACAGGACGGGTCGAAACGGGCCGTCACTCATTACATGAATCTTCCTCCCAATGGCTTCATCTTTCATTCATTTCTTTATTTTTATTTTATTGTTCTGCCTATAATTTTTGTATAAACACAGCAACAAATCAAACAGTGGAAGCACTATGTGCAACAGATTCATTGTCAGACTCATTTTTGTAGTTTTCCTCATGCATCTGATATGTTATCACGTGTTCTTTTGTCTGAAATGGACCCCATCTGCTTTCTGCTTATGGATTTTTATTTCCTCTGATTTGTGTCTGATCAGAGTAACTAATTATTCAACACGGCATGGCTCTATTTTCTTCCACTCTATTCTTTTTCTAATGTGACTGCATACACAGATTACTTTCTGAAGACTACTGAGAGCTGAATTTTACATAATCAAGCTAATCGCTTCTAGACTCTTTTATATAATAATAATATATATTTGGATACAGACAGTGTGTTGATTTAAAAAGCCAGTAACAGACTCCTTCCTATAAGCATCAAACTATTCTTTGGCTCGTTTATGCTCCCTAATATGGGAAAATGAAAATTCCTCACCGAATAATAACCTAAAACTGAGCATGTGTGACACAAACCAATGCACCCATTAAAATCAGCACTCCAGAAAATGATAAAAACAAAAACAAGGAACCATTTGAATACAGTGTTCACCAGATAAAATGAACTATTGTCATTGTGATATTGAATAAACTCATATTTCATTGTACTGTGTATAGTTTCTATGCAACAATTTTTTACAAACCCAGGATGAAACGAAAAGAAACGAAAAGTGACAGCAGGGGTCCACAAACATCTGGTCAAGCTCTGTGATCACCGATGCCCTTTGAAGTGTTGCTTTCTCTTGGTCTCTGAACCTGAAAACAGTCAGGAAGAAAAACACTGGCACACAGTCAGGTTTATGTGTTGCAGTTCCGCAAAAAAGTCACATGTTGTATGTTTTTACTGCTAAAAACTGGGACAGATAGCTTCCAGTCATCATAATATAGAAAATGATAAACTAATGAACAGTAAATTAAGTGTATGGGCCAGAAAGATACACTATCACTAGATATAAAGATACAGACATGAACACATTTGTTTGGCCCTACTGGTAAGGTTTTGTGAAAAGTGGCAAAAACCTAATTTTATTGCAACAACATTGTCTCACACAGAAAAACAAAAACTCCAACCATTCCAGTTTAAATACATTTATTTAGTGGGAAAAATAAAAACAAAAAAACATAATCACTGCTGCACAATTGCTGGCACCCCTGCTGTTGCAACTTTGTACAACCACAGTTTCCCAAAATGACAGCTATTAGTCTTCTCCTATAACATTTGACAAGGTTACAGCATACCTCTGTATAATGACTCAGAGGTCTTTGGAATGTCCTCTTTGCATAATCACTCCTGAGTCCTCCCTTACTCTCTTCTCTTCAGCTCACTCAACACGTTTTCTATACAGGTTAGATCTGGGAACTGAGTAGATAGAGGAAGGTTGATTTTGTATCTGGTGAATCCTTTAACGGTCTGTTGATTTGGTGATATGTTTTGGATCCATATAAAGACCCAATCTCAACACATGGTCCACCAGATTTTTACTTAAAATGGTATTTTAAAAAGGTTCATGGTGCCATGCACTCTAACAATGTTCCCAAGACCTTTTGGAAACAGGCACAGATCCTCCACCATACTTAACAGTGGGCGTGATGGGCATTTCACATATGGGCATTTCAAATATTCCTCTTTTGCTTCAATTAAGACCCATCTGGAGTGTTTGTTGTTGAAAAGCTCAATCTCAGCATCGTCTGACCAAAGCACAGATTTCCAGCCAAAGTGCATGTCAGAACACTCCACATATTTATATTTGTGATGGTAGGACAGAAAAGGCTTTTGCCTGACATGCCTCCTAAACAGCTGGTTGTCAAATGGCGTCTTATGGAGACTTGGTGATCCAACTTTTTGCTGATGTTCAGACAACAGAAACAGACTGTCATCGATTAATCAACTGAAAAAATTATGAGTAAAATATTTTTTTAAATGGTTGTTTTAGGGGGACAACTGTTCCACCTCTGATTTTTTTAAAACAAAAATTTCTGAAAGCTTTTTTTCTCGACACTCAATAAATATCTTAAATTAGGGGATAAACATTTATTTTAAAGTTGTCTATGTAAGATTATGCTACTGCAAAAAAAGAAGATATTAAATGAATTTATTTAAAAAATTTTCACATCTTTACCAGGTCTGCCAATAACAGTGGCTGGTATTTTATTTCAATTTAAATCAACAATGATTAACAAATGAATTCCATTTTGCAAAGATTCTTTTATTGCATTTCAGTTATGTATTATTACTGGATTTTTCTGGTAAGTCATATGCTTTAGGCTTTAATGGGAATTTTGGGGTCCATTCAAGGGTTTCAAAAGGGTAGCAAAAAAGTAAGAATCAAACAGATTAATCTATATTACAGGTACATCTAAACAAATTCATGAAAGTCTTACAAATTTTTGTCACACATTTCAAAACGTGAAGCTCAAATATGGCTTCATCACACATAGAATGAAATATTTCAAGCCTTAGGTGTGAATGGTTGTTTGTCCTGTATGTTGCCCTAAGATGGAATGGCGACCTGTCCAGGATGTACCCCACCTCTCGCCCGTAGACCGCTGGAGATAGGCACCAGCTCCCCTGCGACCCAGTATGGAAGAAGCAGGTATAGAAGATGGATGGATGGAAACCGAAGAAGGGCCTGCCATGTTGCTGCGTTTCATTAAACTGGGAAGTCGGAGTTTACATCATCTCCGAGTGGTTTTCTTTTGTATTGCTAGCAACTGTAACAGCAGTCTTGCGACAATAACAATGGCAATAACACTGTTCTACGCGGTGCTTCGTGCATATGAACAACGTTGAAACATTTCGTCTTATACACACTGAAAAGTAGTACGTATAAAACTAGCTAAATGTTGCATAAATAATAAAGACCTGCTAAAACAGTTAAAGTGAGGACGTTTTACTACTATTGATGCGAATAGCAACCATCTTGAATGCGGAAGTCGGGTAGTGTTGCCCCGACATTCCCACTTGTAATTCCGACTTTCGCGTTCCAGTTGAAAAAGTCCAACTCGGAAGTCCGACATTCTGACTTCTGAGTACAAATGGAACGCAGCATATGACCTTCGTGTTTGGGCGCCACCGTGGTACTGTTGCTTTAAGACCGTCATGTGACGTAACCGTGGGGAAATCTGATAGAGGAAGCAGGAAGCTCTAACAAGACAAGAAGCCTTAGATCATAAACAAAATTTAAAGAAGAAAAAACAGCTTTTCAGAGAACGTTTCACAGATTTATAACAATGGCCGGGATTAAAGGTATATTACCGAGATATTTGTGGCCAGGTTTAGCGTTGAGACTGAATTTTTTTTTAAGTTTTGACGTCGTCTTGCTTCAGAAACTTTTGTTAGCTTTGTTTATAACCTTTCTGAAAGCTTTGCCGAGTCGTTCCCGCTGACAGTGGACAGTAAGACGTTTTAAGGGATATCGAATATCGCAATGAGGGTTAATAGACTTTATAAAGTTGTTTCTGTTTTTTTTTATAATATGTTGACTGGGAATAAGAACAAGATTTATTGCAAATATTGTAGCAAATTCAAAGCAAGGGACAAATGTAACATTGCGTGATGTACTTTCGTTTTCGTTTATTACCGTTGATTTATTGCCATCAAGCTGATAAGTGCCTGATCTCTCCTTTTAGCACTGGTCGGCCTTTCATTCAGCGGTGCCATTGGACTGACATTTCTGCTGCTGGGCTGCGCACTGGAACAGTACGGGTAGGTGCTGGTAGCTCACCCCGCTGGAACATTGGGAGCTGCTGTATCGCATTGACTCGATTTTACTTCACTTGTGCGTAAATACGTGTGCAGGTACTTTAAGTTAGTAAACTAGGTATGCTAACAAAACTATTTCACTTAAAATATCCAAATAAAAGCTTTTAAATGATTCAAAAATCCTATCTAGGTAAAAAATTTACAGAATTTTTAAATGTGGTCAGCTGTGACAAGCTCACCTCAAAAGATCATTTAGATTTGTGATTTAGACCAGGCAAAACTGTCTGGTCTAAAAGCGGTCTAAGCTTAGACCGCTTTTAGATAAACAATGAAACATTGTCAAAAAGCATGAACCAAAACAAGTATGAAGATGTTAAACTAATTTCATTCATTTTTCATTTGGGACGTTGCGGTATCCTTGTGCAAAAAATTTCAAAACAGATAGAAAGATGCATTTTAATCTAAAGTGCTGGTAAACAATCAAGCTGTGCAGGCTTTGCACTGACAGCAAGATGCTATCTAAATATTATAGAAATCAAGTTCAAGTTTGTTGCCATAAAAAATGTCAGCTGTGCAGCAAGGATTTCCAAGCAGAACTGCACACAACGTTAGAGTTGGGTAGGGTAGCCAAAAAATTGTACTCAAGTAAGAGTCATCTTCCGCTTCATCCAGAACCGGGTCACGGGGGCAGCAGACTCAGTAGAGATGCCCAGTTTTCCCTCACCCCAGACATCTCCTCTAGCTCCTCTAGGGGGAGCCCAAGGCGTTTCCAGGCCGGCCGAGAGACATATTCTCTACAGCCTGTCCTGGTCCTTCCCCTGGGCCTCCTCCCAGTGAAACGTGCCTGGGAGGCGACCAGGAGGCACAGGTATCGGATGCCTCCTGAGGGAGGCGTCCAGGAGGCATCCGATACTTGTGCCTGAGCCACCTCAACTGACTCCTTGAACTGCCACCTTATCGTGGTGGAGAGGTTTGAGTGCTCGAATAATCCTAGAGGCTACCTTGTCCGGGGCTTAAATGCCCCTGGTAGGGTCTGCCATGGCAAATAGGCTCTGGGTGACGGGTCAGACAAAGAGCGGTTCAGACGCCATCATGAGGACCACTAGAATGAGACACATGATGTCGCCCGGTTTGGTGGGGCCGGGGTCCCACCCTGGAGTCAGGCTTTGAGTCGGGACTCGTCGGCAAGCGCCTAGTGACCAGGATTTACTTCTCATGGCACCCGGCCGGTCCAAGCCCGAATGAGAGACGTGAGGCCATCCCCTAGTGGGCCCACAACCTGCAGGGGGAACCATGAGGGACCGGTGCAAAGAGAGTTGGGCAACGGACGATGGTAGAGACCTCAATGACCCGATTTCTGAATTTTTAAGTAGGAGTAGTGTTACCTCAAAATAATTTTACTCAGGTAGAAGAAAAAAGTATGGTGCAGTAAATCTACTAGTTTCTTAAGTTAATAGAATTAGGTACAGTCCACCTCTGCACAGTGTTGACAAAATGTTGCAGAGACCGATGATGAGCAGAGTTTAATTTGGGTAAAATATAACCATTGTTATTGCAACAATAAGAAAAACATGGATAATACGTTTTGAAAGTTCCTGGACCTACAGTAAATATTCTATCAGCTCTGTTACAAAGGCACTAGTGATTGCAAGGTCAAGAGTGGCTCCCTAATTTGTTTAGTTGCACTTTTCAAACTCTAATTAAACCAGTCTACATTCAGACTCGGTAATAGATGCCTAAAACCAATTCTAGATGTAAAGAAAAACTTTCACTTTTAAACCAAATAGCTACTGAATTTAGCCTAGAAATCTATGAATCATTTAGACTCACTGGGAGGTGTGTTGGCAAAAAATTCAAAAGAATTTAGTTGTAAACACACTACTTGATTTTATTAGAAAGATAATTTAAAGACTTTTCTAAAGATGCCAAGTTTAGAATTATGACAGCTATAACATTGTAAAACCTTGTTTTTGCCTCTTTACTAAATGAACCCTGTGACGAGTTGTGCCCCACTATGACAAAAAATGGCATATTCATAAAAATGTTTTTGTAACTTGCTATTAAACCTTCAGCAAACTGTTTTTTGTTGGTTATTAGAAAAAGACATCAGTTAATTGAAATAGAAAAAAAGTGAAGTTAGTTGCTGTAGAAGATGATTATTTTACAATCAAAACAGTGCAACAAACATTCTGCCATGAAACAAAATGGCATTCTGCATGCATTATTTTTCATTTTACATTGAATACTTAAATACTAAACCTGAAGATAATTAAGAATTCAGCATATAATATCCTTTTAGATTCATCAGCGTCTGTAATGTTAAGCATGCTTTTGGTGCTTTTTTTCCAGGCCATCTCACCAATCAAAAGTAAGACATTTGATGACTGACAGAAATAAGCTGGCAGCCGTGGAATCACTGACAGTAATCAGTGCTGTTCTGGGCCGTTAGTTTAATTGGCAGTTTGTAAGAGAAGTACATGTGTCAAAATGAACTGAAGACAAAGTTATTAAGAGTTATCCCACAAGAGAGGCTGGATTCTACAACTTCTGAACTCACTGGTGTTTTGCTTAGGTCTACCCCTGATCTTCTTTAAACGGGTAATGCCCCAATGTGTAATGCAAACCTTATCTTAGATGGTTTCCACATCATTCAACATGGGATGACCAATCTGAGAGATCAGATGTTATTGCCAGAAATGGCTCGTTGCCGGACTCCAGCTCCAAGCTGGGATGTTTTTGTTCACAGAAGAAACTAAGCAACAACTTGGGTGTTTGATCTGTTCCCTACCATCTCTCGCAGGGTATACTGGCCGCTTTTTGTGCTGATTTTCTACGTTTTGAGTCCAATCCCAACCTTCATATCCAGACGCCTCAGTGATGATGACTCCTCCAGCAATGCATGCAGGGAGCTGGCCTACTTTTTAACAACAGGCATTGTGGTGTCATCTTTTGGGCTCCCAATTGTCCTAGCCCGAAATAACACAGTAAGTTCTGTATTTCTATGGAGAGTCGTTTCATTTAAAATTTTATAAATAAATAAATACTGTTATTAATAAATTTTTATTTATTAATAAATATTCCTTTAAATAAATAAATCTCCGCATGAAATAAAAAAATAATAATATTTAAAAAATACATTTGTAGCTCATTTTGTCATTTATTTATTTACTCCAAGATTTATTTATATATTTCATAATGGTGTTTTACTGTGTGACACTTTTATTTTGTTAAGCTACTTTATGTATTCCAGGAACTTTTATTTTGAAACTCTGTTTATATTTCAGGCTCTTTTTATTTCATGTTCTTATATTCTTATAAGGGGCGGACTTTTCTCTGTGGGGCAGGTCTGGTCAAGAGTGCAGCAACCTTAATAAAAAGACTTTCAAATAAAAATTAAGTTAAGAAAATAAATAGCTTTACAAAATCAAAGTGTCACAAAATAAAACACCATTATGAAAAAAATAAATAAATCTTGATGTAAATAAATAAATAAGCAAAATAATACAAATAAATACATAAATTAATCTTGAAGTAAATAAATAAGCAAATAAATAAATTAATATTGAAGTAAATAAGTAAATGACAAAATAAGCTAAAATTAATAATTTACCAATAACATTTTTTATTTAATTTTAAATAAAACAGCTCTCCATATTCCATATATTTCCACCCAGCCATCAATATATGTTAATGGGATTTATTGTGATAGACCAACACAAAGTGGTGTTATTGTGAAATAGAAGGAAAGCCATGCATGGTTTTCAAATTATTTTATAAATAATACTTTGAAATGTTGTGCATTTTTGTTCAAATCCAATGGGATTTGTTATATGATTAACACTAGCTTTTTTTGGAAATATGATATGTTTAATTTTTCTTCCACTTCACCATTATCTTCTGCTGAGTGTTGATCTATCGTAAAACGTTTGTGGTTGAAATGTGGCAAAATGAAAAAAAAATAGGGTTCAGAGAAATTTTTGATGAATTTTTGATGTGAGTTAAGCTTCCTAAATATATTTTGTTTCTGGAAAATAATCCATGAAGTTTGCGGCAGAATAAACGAGAATGCTCGGGTTTGGGACGATTATCAGAGCAAACCTGGGTTGGTTAAAATGTCGTGTGTTACAGTTAAGTCTGTTTTTTACAGATCAGGTGGGGTGCCTGTGGCCTGGTGATGACAGGAAACGCTGTCATCTTCCTCACCATCCTTGGCTTCTTTGTCGTCTTCGGAGGTGGGGATGACTTCAGCTGGGAGCAGTGGTAGAGTGTTTGAAAAGCGCACCGACAGACAGATGGGCAGGTGGATAGTGAGATGAAACGACTGCAGATTAGGGGGCACATTTGTCCTGCGTCCTAAATGGGGGGTGGGGTGATTGTTGTGTAGACAGAACAAAACCTTCATCATTTCTTTTATTTGGCAGGAAAATTTGATTTAGCAGACAGCACTTTGGTTATAAATGTGCCTTAAATGTGTGGGACCATGGGGGCACTGATAGCTGTAGCCCTTATTCCACCATCTCTATCTATTATATTGTGTGTGTTTTAGCTTGCCTTAGCTATCATCCTTATGAATGTGCCTTTAGTTAATCACTACCTGAATGGGATCCAAAAGAGTAACTTTATAATTCATTGTGCAAAGCTCACTGTATTACCTGGACTTTTTTTCAATACAGGAAATATGGCGTGCCTAACACAAGTACTGTTTGCTTTTAGAAGTGGAAAGACTTCGCAGAGTCATTAAAAAACGACAGTAGCAGGCAGTTTGATGCAGGAATGAGGCAAACATATATTTCTGTGTGTCGTTATTTTACTCAAGACATTAATGCCTTTTTTTTTCCTGCAGCA
The DNA here is from genome assembly GCA_036173005.1 of Crenichthys baileyi. Classification (NCBI taxonomy): domain Eukaryota; kingdom Metazoa; phylum Chordata; class Actinopteri; order Cyprinodontiformes; family Goodeidae; genus Crenichthys; species Crenichthys baileyi. Next base: position 642,234 of record JAHHUM010000902.1, read on the forward strand.
ATTGTTTACATGTTCACCAAAGATCAGTTCAGACTGCCTCTGAACTCTATGTTTCAATATGTGATACATAGGACCATACAGTCAGAACGATAGATTTGTCTAAACAATCCAGAGAAAGATCCTGATTCATTTTATATTCATGTCATGAACAAGAAATGGAGAATGGTGACTAATGATGATTCATAAAAGTTCTGTTATTACATATTGAGTAGCTCATTCTCCTAATGTATGCTTTTACCCATAGTTGTATATTTAATTAGCAAAGAAATCACTGTCATTTGACTTCCTTTCTGTTTAATATTACAGCCTCACATTCTGTTTGTCACTGCTGACTGGAGTAAGAGTCAGTAGCCCCTCTCATAGACAACTGTAGTTATTGTTCTGTAAAATGTTCTGTTTCTTTTGCATGCCCATCATGTTTGCAGTTTGGGGGGGGGTGTAATATAATTTATGTATGTAACTGACACGTTGAGTCTCTTGGTAGCATCTCTATTCTTCATATGGTTGCTTCTATACACGCACTAAAGAGAATGGTAAGGGTTTTTATAAGCTCCTGAAATCATGTTCTCTAACATTTAATAAAGCTGTATTGTAAATGTGCTGAGTCTTCTGTTTTTTCTTTGTGTGCATGGTTGTTTGTCCTGTGTGTGTCTGTGTTGCGCTGCGATGGACTGGCGACCTGTCCTGTACCCTGTTTCCCACCCGTAGACTGCTGGAGAAAGGCATTTTCTACCGCTTATTCCATAGTGGGTTACAGGGGAGCTGGTGCCTATCTCCAGCAGTCTATGGGCGAGAGGCGGGGTACACCCTGGACAGGTCGCCAGTCCATCACAGGGCAACACACAAACAACCATGCACACACTCATTCATACACCTAAGGGCAATTTAGAGAGACCAATTAACCTAACAGGTTTGAAAATCTATTTTACCAAATTGAAACTGAATTGAATAGTTTGGGACCGAATTAATTTGCTTTCAAAAAATGAATTTGGTTGTGTTGAAAATTCAGTTTGACCACTCTCACTTTTAGTTCTGTAATACAATTTCATGTCCAAAATTCAGTTATTTTGTCACACATCCTTTAGGATGGCCACAGAATAATCAAACACATATTCACTTATTTACCTTTCACATCAGGTTAAACCTTTGCGGTATTTTGAGCTGGAGCAGTGCAGCGTACATGAGCTTGGCGGATTTCAATAACCATGTCAGACATATTGATGGGGAAACGCAGACTGATGTAACACCGGTGGCACATTATGCTATTTTGGCGTAATTGTTACAGTTAGTCCGTTATTTGTTTACATGACGCTTCTTATAGATGGTCATTAGACTTGGTGAATCTGTCCATCTTGATCTTTGAGAAAAACACAGCTAATGTCTATTGTTTGTACATGTGGATAATGGGAGGGAATATTTACACATACAAGCAGGTAAAGTAGGAGACTGGTGTGTTTTTGTTTTTCAACGACACCACAGCAAACTGAATTTAACTGGGTCGTACTATCTGGATGGCAGTAAGCACAGCAGTGGTTCTGCAACTGTTAATTACCATGGGGAGTGCAGCTGGGGAAGAGACACTGCTGACCAAGGAGTCATAGTTTTTATTTCTACTTCATCATGTAGTTTAATTGCATACTCTTATCTCTTATATCTATAAAATGACAGTAAGCTACTGTTATTTGTTACAGTATTGCAGAACACTAGGTCTCAGTAATTGCCTCACTGGAGACAGTGAGCTAAGATAGAGGAATGGAGGAAAGGGGTTTGGAGGATTTCTGTCTGACTTAATTTTGCAATAAGAAGCTATGCTCAACAGACAGAAGTGCTGGTGTGAACAGATGCTAAATAATTTAGATAGTTTCAGAAACATTCAGAAAGCAACATGTAAAAGCAGGTTCTCCAAACAGAGCAGGATTAAATTTAAATACAGATTGGCAAGATCACCAGGTGCGCACAAACCCCCTAACAAAAGAACGATAAAAGTCAACATTTTGTAGTTGGGGTGAAGTAGGACATGATGGAAATCAGCCATGCAGCTGCAAACAACTTGAGTGGTTAATTACTTTCTCTGTTGATGTGTGTCAGGAAAGCACCAAACCTCCCTCACCAAACAGGGCATAAAGCAGGTTTTTTTCCTCCACAAACAAAAGAAACCCATACTCTGTAGATGAATTCATGCTTTCATGAAAAACATATGTTCTGCCCACCTCCAGTGATTGCAATTTGCAAGGGGTTGGACACAGCAGAGATGCTATATTATCTTCCTGGATACTTCAAATATACTAATATTTCTGGGTGAAAAAACACTTGAAATAACATTTTCAAAGCCAACTGTTTGGGTAATATAACGTATGTAAAACATGAAATAAGGAAGGGAGAGTGTGGACTCTTAAAATTCCATGTTGCCATCAAGATATCAGTGGAAAGGCCATCCTTTGTGATGGATAAAGCTTTGAGATAGGTTAGGATGGAAACTAAACTGTAGGTGTTGTGCACATAGAAATGGTGTTACAGCTCTGGTGGGAGATATTCTCAGTTAAACACAGCAACGTGGAATTGGGAGGACAAGAGCCAGTGGGCTGTTGTGGTTCCCACCATGGTCCTTCAAGCATTTCATCGTCAAGTTGAAATTTTTTGTCATTTAGAAGCAGTTAAAGTTCTTGTCATCTCTATAATTGAAGACTATCAAGTTGTTCAGGAAAGGAAGTTGGGGACTGAAAAACACTGACATCCTCTTTGATTTTGAAAGAGCAACTGAAATCTTTGCATTAGTGAGACAGAGCCGTGTAAGCTGTTTGCCGTGTAAGCACAAAACCCCAGTGGTACAAAACACACACGCCAAGAGAGAAATTGTGAAAAATAAGACAGACTACATTTTTATCCATAAAGTGTGAAAAGGACACAGGAGAAAAGAAAGATTAAGGGAAAAAAGACCCATTCATCTCTTTTTCAGGACAGCTGTTGCCTGGCAACAACCAAGGCATCAGAGTTACTCTAAAACACTCCTGAGTTAGGCCTTGAATGCAGTACTGCTTAAGTTATACGTGATACTGTCATTTATATTTGACTGCTACTGGACCTTTTGGCCATCTAAATTGACATGAAAAGAAGCATGGTAAATGGAAAGTACACCTGTGATCCTGTAATCATTCTTTCTATTGTATGTATCAGGAGATATGAAAAATGAAATGGTCTTTACTAGATTCTCAAATTAAGGGTCTAAAAACCCACCATAGTTTCTACACTGCTATTCTGTTTTAGACAAAGATGAAGCCAAAATTAAAAACTGTGTGTGGAAAGTAAGTTGAAGGAAGCGCTGCATCCATAGGATTTAAGAGGGATTATCAGCAACATGCTGCTAATTAGGGGCATTTTAGTAATGGATCATCATAAGGTGCCTACTGTCTGCATTTTTAATGCAGGAGTTTTGGCAGGTTGGTGATCTGGAGAATAGAGGTGTGTGTTTATACAACCCCCAAATAGGAGAGAAATCAGCAATGACCTTGGAACAGCAACTACCCATCAATCTGGGAAGGGTTATAAGGTCATTTCCAAACAGATTCCAGCAAATTTATCCCAAGATCAGACTGTGCAATGCTCAAAGAAATTGCTATACCTTAGTGTATGCACCTCATGTAGCAAATTAAACGTTAAAGTCCATGACAGTACATGTAGAAAAAGACAAAACAAATATTGCTTTTGAAACAATACTTTGTGGACGATAGAGATGTTTGCCCATAATGCACAGTATGATGTTTGGCCAAAACCAAACACATCAGCAATTCAATTATGGTGCTGGAGGTGTGATGATTTGGGTTTGTTTTGCAGCCACAGGACCTTGCAACCTTGCAGTCACTGAGTTGACCTAAGTTCTTCTGGCTAGTTAATTATTCTGCAGTCAAATGTGAGACTGTCTTTCTGACAGCTGAGACAAAGAAATGTGGGCCAAAATTTCTTCTGAGTGATGTGAGACTGATACAGACTCATACAGAAACAGATACTTCAAATGCTGCCAAATATGGTTCCAAAACTACAGAATCAGGTGGTGGACTTCTACAGCTTTTGTATTTCCAACTTTTTTGGAGAGTTTTATGTCTTACAGCGCTAGAGGTTAGATTTAATCTTTTTTTTTATGACAGCACAATTTCCTTTGAGATTATTAATAAAAATTAAATATTAGACTTTCCTCTAAAAAGGTCATTAGCATTGTTATTCCTAAGATAAGTGCAAAGAAAAATCAGTATATTTACAGTCATATAAACGATTTAGGAATCATTCCAGACAAAGAGCCAGAGGCTTGTACCTTTCAAACAGACAGATCCATTCTCTTCTGGGTGGAAATCTAATGGAAAGAGGCAAGAGTGGAAGTGAGAGAGCGGCGGCAGAGAGTGCGTGCGCGATGACAAGCCATTGGTAAATGGGGGGACTAGGAGGAGAGGGGGGTTACGTGGTCGCAGTTCAGGCCAATCGATGTGCTCGCGGAGTCGTGAAGGGGAACGAGCGCGAATGGCACAAATGGAACCTGATAAAAGGGGGCGCGTGCCTCAGCAAGCTCGCGGTGGCACGGACAGTGGAGCAGAGCGACAGCTGCCTCGTTAGAGAGAGGACACGAACCACCTCCGGTAAGAGGAAATTCATTCTGAATAGCAGGTCGCATTGAAAATGTAATTTTTTGCCTCTCGTAGCTTTTCGTCGAACTTATTCTTATAAGCCAAAACGTTTTTTGATTTATTTAAAAAAGCCATTCTCGAGCCTAGAGCTCATTTGAAGTTTTGACACATTTGGCATCGTCCAAAGTCTTACCTTGAGTATTCCTTTAGAGTGAAGATATTTTACAGAAAAACATAATCAACAGACTCGAGTTTCCCGAAAATGTCTGTGAACCAGCTAATTACGGAGGTTTGTTGCGTTTTTGTTCTGTTGCCCTCCTTATCTTTGTTTCCACTTTGCGGTGCAAGCATCTCTCTTTTCGACAGTTCCGTTTCATTGTGTGTCACGTTTCAAAGCCCTTTCTCAACCAGCGATAACATGACAGTGACATGTTTTTTTTTAAATGTCGTGATGAGGACAAACGGAGATAAGTTTGAAAATAGTCTGAAAAGCACTTCAGTTTTAAGATCATTTAAGTAAGAGTTGATGAAGAGGTTGAAAGAAACATTTAGATCAAGTGATGAGATGTAAAGCCAGAATCAACAGTAAGGGAGGGTTGGTCTTTAAACTGTCTTCTGCCATTAGAGAATCAGTCAGTTTATTTAATGATGAAGGTACAGGCAAACGAGTTTAACCTAAAGGCCACTCTGACGGATAGTTTTAAGTAGGCTGTGAAATCAAGATAGAATGCCTGCGGGGATTTAATGTATCTATGGATAGTCAGCAGCAAAATCTTTGATGTTTTTTTAATTGTTTGTTTGAGATGTTTCAAACCATCACTAGAGCTTATAATGAACTATTTGAACATCTGCTCTGCTGTGTAAGCCTATTTCCTTCTAAAGTTGTACATATCATGCCATAATAAAAAAATAATCGGATCTTTAGGCTCTAAAATCTCTTAAATTTAACCTCAAGTGTACAAAACAAACACAACAGATTCCACACTGACATTATTCAAAATAAAAAAAAAAATAAAGCCAAATTGGAAAAGCAATTTGTGGAGATTTGTTTATATACAGCTCTCTTAAGGTCTAGCATTTCAGTTATGTTGAGGTTTGGACTTTGACTGGACCATTTCTACTTCACATGTTTGTTTTTTGCCATTCTATAATAGATTTGCTCCAATGTTTGTGATCATTGTCCTGTTGTATGGCCTAACTTCAGCCACATTTTAACTGTGGCAGTTGCCTTAGGATCATTCCTTATAGAAAAGGTAAAATTTACATTTCAGATTCTAGAATGCTTTGGTATTCAGAGGAGTTCAAGGTTGTCTCAACAACTGCAAAGTACCCAAATCTGTGGATGCAAGGAAAACCCAAACTATCCCTCCACCACAAACTTAACATTGGATAACAAGTGTTGTTTTTTTTTTTTTGGTCAATATGTTGTGTTTCATTTTATACATTTTGGCCTAAACATCTTTACTTTGGTCTCATTTGTCCAAGGGTCATCATGCAGAAGAAGTTTTGCGGTTAATTCAGATGGAATTTTGCCACCATGTTCTTTTTAAAAAGAAAAGAATATCTAGTGGCAACCCTTCCAAGCCTGCCCTACTTGTTCCATCTTTTTGTAATTGTACTGTCACAGCAGCATGCTAACTGAGATCTGTAGAGACTGAGATTGCAGTCTTAGGGTTTTGGGATTTCTCTGAACGTTGTGCAGTCTGACCTTAAGGTGTATTTACTCTGATATCCGCACCTTGGAAGATGGTCAAATACTCTAAAGTGTTTTCCACCAGGAAAAAAAACCTTCACAAAGTAGAATGGTGTACTTTAAATTGTATAAAAATAGCATTATAACCCTTTTATAATGAAGGGCTGCTTTTTTACAGTGTTTTTTCTTCTTGGCATTGTATTAGCACATAACTGTGTACTCCAGGGCAGCAAACCCTTAAAATCTCAGATTTATTGAGTAGCTGCACCTGGCTGCTGCTTCTCCACATTCATTTCTCTTATGTTTATTAAATAATGACAGAATGGAATTTGTAGTGTGTTTTTTCCTTGGAGTTGATCTTTGAACATTATTAGGACCTGCTAAAGACCAGATCATCTTTATCATGTCCTTTTGAAAACATAGGCTTAAAGGCGCGCGTACTTTCTTTTACCACAACAGTAATTTATAAAGGTTATACTAATGCCAGAATGAATTAGAAAATAGTTAGAAATGTTTGAGTTAAATTTCGTTTTTTTTAACTGAAAGGAACTCTTTTGTTTTAGGAATGGTGAGTCTCTCCAAGTCATGGTTATCGACACAAAGCTGATTCGTGACTGGAAAATTATGTTTACGTCTCTTATGTAAATCAGATTTTTGGACCAGCGTCTGACCAATCTTCATCTGGTAACTAGTTGTAACTTGTACTCACTGTTGATTCAGTTCTTTTAGGACTGGCCTAAAGCATTTGTGTAGTCTGCGCAAGTTGGTAGGGTATGATCTCAACGGATCATTGAGCTTTTATTATCAGGGTGTGTTGGAACAACACAGCACATCCAGCTGCTTTTTCAAAGTGTTGCCAGACTGATGAGTCAGTGATTGGCTGCTTGGCGGTGTTAATGCTAATGTGACTGACTGCTCTGCTGCCTTCTCTGTCAGAGACTGGTGATGGTTTTGGCTTCCAGATGATGTGTACATGCCTGATCTGTGTAAGGCTGGCTGTTTGTCATTCTGGGAGCTGTGGTGATCGTTCAGCTAACAGTGAACACAGAGAGCACTCTGTCATGTTTGCTTGTTTGTGTGCGTCCCATAACTGTCAAATGAACACTGCTGCAATTGTGCTGAAAAGACGTCACATGCGACCGCTGATGTTCTTCTCATAGGGACCTTTTCCATCAAACTGAACTGGTGGTAGTGCTTACTAAGCATCAATTCTTTGTTTTTCGACTGAGACAAACCTTCGCCAAAGCACCGCCAACCGGAGCTTTCCCAGCCCCGGTTCGCTGCTGGACCAGAGAAAAGAACTGCTTTCGTCTGGAGTTAGGTAGAGGTGGGCTCGTTGGGAACAGCAGCCAGTGAAAATGTTGTGAACGCCACGTTTAAAACTCTTTACTCAGTCAAATTTAAAACACGGCAACAGTAAAAACACTTCTACCAACGAGGATAAAATGTCGGATTAGCATCAGAATAACAGAAGCCGACTGTCTCTTGTCTACCTGCAGTTTATTTTGAAATCACTCATCACAGAGTTTAAGTAGGTCAATGCATCACTTACAGCTCTTCCTCTGAATCCATAAATGTTATTTCTGACTTAGTTCTTTAGCACTGTTATTCTTTTAATGCGGTGTTTATAAATCTTGCTTCGAAGGTTCAGTTTAAAACTAATCAGGACTGTAAAGCGTTTATGACCACTAATTTTTTAAAAACAGTGGTCATAAATTAAGGTGGGGATACTATAGCATCTTTCCACAGGGATACTGGGATAAGTGATATTATTTGTGTTGTTAAATTTTCTTCATGCAGTACAATTTTTCACAAAAACACAAAATCAAACAGAGGGAGGATGAAACAATAAATTAAAGAGATGTTTAATATGATGTAATGACGTGGCTCCGGATTGGCTCTCTGGTGGTGGAAATCAAACTGGTTCTTTTACAGAACCAGTTAAGAAGTGGCTCTAGCATCATCCCTGGTTAAGAACTGGAACGTCTTTAGTGGAAAAGCCCTATCAGTATCAGTTTTATAGTCACTTTTCTCATAGCGGGAGGGTGATCAAATATGGCAAATAATTAATGCGTATTCTACGCATGCTGTCATTCTCTGTGATATTCTGTGCAGCTGAAGCTTTTGTGGTTCAGAGAGAACGTCTGTTCGGAAACTATGATGCAGCGTGTCAGATAGTTAGAAAATGTAATGCCTGCCTTTGTGATATTGTGTTTTCAGTCATTCAGGTTGGCAGTCTGCTCACGCAAATTGAGCTTCTCCTATCATCACTGCCTCTAAGACTACAGCTTCATCTGTAAGTACATTTGACTGCATGAGTGGATGGATTAAGATGTTTTTAATGCTGTCAAAAAGGGGCCAGTATAAAAAGCTCCAGTTAAATGTTCTGTGTCAAATTCAAAAACAAAAATGTATCACATGATCTAGTTCCCTTTAGTTAAAACAGAAGCTGTTTAATTACTGCTAAATACGCTGCTAATAAAACATAATGGTTTTTAGTTATGATAATGCTGTCTATAACATATATTTACTGTTACATTGTTATATTTACAGTAAATACTTCAACTAAAGCAAATATTTAGTAGTAGTTTTAAGGAAACACGCTTATTGCTCATAATATACCTTTTTGGTGAAATTGGTTGAAACGTTTAGTTTTTGGTTGAAACTGAAGTTGAAATCTATGCCATCACTTGCTCTCTGGTTAATTTGGCAAATAATTATCTGGACACTTCAGAGAAAGGAGTTGAATTTTTATTCTTAGAAGGTCAGTTTATTCTTCAATGTGTAACAAGAAAATAAAATAAAAGATTGTTACATCACAGAAAAGTGACAGGCTCAGCTATGACTTTGCAGAATATTGGGAGTTCCACAGTCTTGATCCCTATAGACACACACTATTTAGAAACGGGGTACATCAAAAGTGGCACGCATACTTCAAAGATGTGACGAGGCTTGATGTGATACAAAGTCCCCTTCTTTTCCTTAGACCCTTAGACCCACACCACATGTTTTTCAAAATTCCCACAAACGACAGCGTGATAGTGGCTTAGTTAGAGTGATGGATGGATAGAGTGACGGAGACTAAATTCCCCACCTTAGTTTCCCCACCATGAATGTTTTTCTCGACTGGAAAAGCAAACAACATGAACAACTACATTTGTATTTCTTGCACGCAAAGGAAAACTCTGAGACCCTGTATTCAGACAGCTGACAACATGTGCAACAACAGGTAGGGGAGGGGCAGCACTGTGCTACTCTATACTCCACTTTAAAACGGTAGATGTTAATGTTTAGACATTTTTGAATAAGACCTTGCCAATATTAGAGAACAAAACATATTTAAATCACTTTGGAGTTGTTTGGATATGTAGACAACCCAGTGTCCCAGCTGTACCTGAATGCAGCATGTACAACTGTGGGAATATAGCCTTCATCAGTGGAGATTCCTCTGACTTACAAGTATGCATGTATGTACATGTATGGATTTCAGGCTGATTGGATGCTACACGTAGCCATTTGAACATCAGCTGATTTTTGTCCAGTAACAGTGATGTTTACATTTAGCTTGAATTTTCTTCAGGTTTTTCCATTAAGTGCAGAGCCAGCTATGTGCCTGATTGCTGTTGAAACATGCGTACGCTGACATCAAGTTTTGGTTTGGTCCACCTTTATGTCTCCATTGTCGCTGCATGAGAAACATCAATGTTCCCATATAGCAGAGTTTAGTGATACCTCGGAGTCCTCTCTGGTCTGTCAGTTTTTAAGGTAGCGCAACAGAACGTTGCATTGAGCCCTCAGTTCCGCACAGTTGTCATCTGTCGCATTTCTGCTTACATGAAGTAGGGCTGCATACTGTTTTAGAAATATGACAGACTAGTTGAACATGGTTATTTAGAAGTTGTGTTTTCCTTCTTGATTGGTTGACAAGTATTCTGTAAAACAAGACACTTATATCGAAATGAAACAAAATCCCAGATTAATTCATTGATCTGAGTGTTTTTTCTTCCTGTGCTGCTCCTTGAGTGGTTTAAGGTGGGTTTTACAGGATGCTGTTTAATTGAATCTTCAAGCCTAAACCAGAGCTTTGTCTCATTGTTTAAGTCAAGTAGACATCAAATATGCTCTAACTGTAGTTAGATATCCATAATGTTAGAGATGGAACTAACATAAACAATTAGATTTACCTCCTTGTCAAAATGAACACTTCTATCCCACTAAGTCATTTAGTATTTTTTAGTGTCTCTAGGAAAGCAAAGTCTTTTTCTAAACGTTATGAAGTGCTGACACATTTCCTGATTGACAGTGTCTCATCAGATGTTTGATAGAGCGACTTGAATAAGGTTTCCCATTGTGTTTGTATCTGAGCTCATATTTGTTCTTATTTTAAGACATGGCTCACATTCAGTCATTGGTTGTGTTTAGCAGAAACCATCAAACAGTGATTCACTAACTCCTACAGCTGCCATTTAGGTGGTCCGCTTTCCATTTTTGCAGCAGTGTAACACTATGGGTCCCCAGTGAAATAATTATATATCTGTGACATCAAAATGTAGGTGAGGTAAAAATATGCCTGTTATGAGTGTCTTATGAATTGTTTGTTATTTTGGAGCATAGTGCAGGGCAACAGTTTATACAAAAGGTTTTGACCTAACAGCTATGGTGGATACATTCGATTCGGTTCAGTTTATTTATATAGCGCCATTTGACAGCAAATATAAGGCACAAAAAAGCCACTTCAATTATGCAGGCAGATTGAAAGTCAATTACATACAATCCAATTTGATCCTGAGTATTAAACAATTGAGATTGTTTTCCAAATTGGTAGAAACAGTCTTCTATCTAAGGATCTTTGTTAACAATTAGTGTAGTTTGCAAGAAAGTAAAGCCTGAATTCAGTTTGCCTCTGCAGTTGTTGTTTCATGTTGCTAATGCCAAGTTTAAATAATGAATAATGACTTTATGTGCAGTTCTAATATAATAAGCACATGTTGTGTCTGCAGAACAATGCTGGGACATTTGGCTCAGTAGCAGCAGGCTCAGAAGGTCTGGTATGCCCCTTGTCTCTCTGTCTTGCTCTCTCTCAGCCTGTGCAGTAGGGCAGTGGGTTCCCTGCATGTGGCCTCCACAGTGACGTCATCTTTCAGAAGCCACAAATCTGTGTTTTGTTTCTCTCCCCCCTCAGTCCTCACTGATCTGAAAAGCTCATTACTGCTGACATCTGCTCCTGTGCAGAATGCAAATACACACGCAGAAATATTTCCACTTTGGCCCAGTCTACCATGGTTAGGTCTGACAGACGGGAATACGATAGACTTTTTATAAATAATGCATTAGAAGAATGGTATATTACAGTGTAATTGAAAATCTACATTTATTTCAGTAATTCAGTCAGAAAGTATAGATTCACCACACGATATTATATCAGACCAGTTAAAAGGATTTTAATACAGAAATGTAATGGCCTTCACAGTCATAAGTAAGACTGTTGACCTGACAGTGTTTCAGCATACAGTCACAAGGAGGGAAGTCACCAAAAGTAAAACATACTGCAAAACATACTGGCTGTTCACTAAATGCTGTGTCTACGCATATTATAATGTGCTAAATAAATGGAGTGGAAGGAAAAATTGTGGTACAAAAAGGTGCACTAGAAACAAGGATAACTGCAGCCTTAAGAGGACTGTTAAACAAGGGTCATTCAAATATTCAGGTGGGATATGCAAGGTGTTTGGATTGCAGCTGGATTCATTGCTTCAAGACTCACGCATCCAGGATATGGGCTACAACTGTTACATTCTTTGTGTTTAAGCCAATTCTGAACCAGAGACATCATCAAAAACGTCTTACATGAAGAGCAATAGTATTGAACTGTTGCTCAGTCTTTTTAGAGTAAAGTAAATTTGCATCACATTTAAAAATCAAGGATTTTCCCAGACCCTGGAGGAAGAATGGAGAGGCACAGAACTTTAAGTTATTTCAGGTCATCTTTTAATAGTTAGTGATGGTTTGGGGTGCCATGTAATATTCTGGTGTTGGATCACTTTGTTTCCTCTGGTCATCTACCAGTACATTTTAGAGCACTTCATGGCTCCCTCTGCTGACAACCTTTGTCAAGATTCTGATTTCATTTTCCAGTAGGATTGCATTAATAACCATGGCAGTACTTTGCTCCGTTAGCTAGTAAACTGCCTAGAGTTAAATCCCACAGAGAATCTATGGGGTATAGTTAAGAAGATGAGAGACACCAAAACAAGGAGCTGAGGCTGCTTGTTACAAGAGTGTTTCACTAATGTTTCACAGAAATTTGCTGTTCAGACACACATACTTTTCTCCCAAAACACACAAAACAAAACCACCACCACCATAAAACAGCGTGTTTGGTTCTCAAATTTATTGATGGTCCTTAAGTGAACCAGCGTCTGCAGGAGGAGGGAGCAGGCAGAGATCAGCTGCCCGTAATCAGACTGACTTCATTGGATCAGACAAGTGGAATATACTGCTGAATCTGCGGGGCACAAATATCCGATTTCCAACCTAAAACTAAATTCACCACCATCAGACGTCCACTGTTTTGCGCTTTAAAGTCCTTGTCCTCATTATTGTCATGGCTGAGACCAAAGCTTCCTCTTAAAGTCCAAAATTGTAACGTCTTCAGGCAAACTTTGGAGGATCACCAGTCCGGACAACAGGGCTGTGTTCTTGATAATTATCCCATTGGATCATTTTATAAATGAAAATACTTATATAAGACATCCTTGCATATACAATAATGCAAACATTATTAGTATTTAGTTTTTATTTTCTATTGAATACACTACTCAAAAAAATAAAGGGAACACTTAAACAACACAATAAAACTCCAAGTAAATCAAACTTCTGTGAAACTTAGGAAGCAACACTGATTGACAATCAATTTCACATGCTGTTGTACAAATGGAATAGACAACAGGGGGAAATCTTTGGCGATTAGCAAGACACACTCAATAAAGGAGTGGTTCTGCAGGTGGGGACCACAGACCACTTCTCAGTACCTATGCTTTCTGGCTGATGTTTTGGTCACTTTTGAATGTTGGTGGTGCTTTCACACTCGTGGTAGCATGAGACGGACTCTACAACCCACACAAGTGGCTCAGGTAGTGCAGCTCATCCAGGACGGCACATCAATGTGAGCTGTGGCAAGAAGGTTTGCTGTGTCTGTCAGCGTAGTGTCCAGAGCCTGGAGGCGCTACCAGGAGACAGGCCAGTAGACCAGGAGACGTGGAGGAGGCCGTAGGAGGGCAACAACCCAGCAGCAGGACCACTACCTCCGCCTTTGTGTAAGGAGGAACAGGAGGAGCACCGGCAGAGCCCTGCAAAATGACCTCCAGCAGGCCACAAATGTGCATGTGTCTGCACAAACGGTTAGAAACTGACTCCATGAAGATGGTATGAGGGCCTGAGGTCCACAAATGGGGGTTGTGCTCACAGCCCAACACCGTGCAGGACGCTTGGGATTTGTCAGAGAACACCAGGATTGGCAAATTCGCCACTGGTGCCCTGTGCTCTTCACAGATGAAAGCAGGTTCACACTGAGCACATGTGACAGACGTGACAGAGTCTGGAGACACCGTGGAGAGCGATCTGCTGCCTGCAACATCCTTCAGCATGACCGATTTGGCAGTGGGTCAGTAATGGTGTGGGGTGGCATTTCTTTGGAGGGCCGCATGGCCCTCCATGTCCTCACCAGAGGTAGCCTGACTGCCATTAGGTACCGAGATGAGATCCTCAGACCCCTTGTGAGACCATATGCTTTAGTCCAGGTCTGGGAGGAGATCCCTCAAGAGACCATCCACCGTCTCATCAGGAGCATGCCCAGGCGTTGTAGGGGAGGTCATACAGGCACGTGGATGCCACACGCAATACTGAGCCTCCATACTGATTTCCATTGAGGATTTTTGTGTGATTTTGTTGTCAGCACATTCAACTTTGTACAGAACAAAGTATTCAATTAGAATATTTCATTCATTCAGATCTAGGATGTGTTATTTGAGTGTTCCCTTTATTTTTTTGAGCAGTGTATTATTTTTTTTTCATGCAGATTACTTTAATGTGACAATACAATAGTCACAGAGTAACGTTAATAGCAGCACAGCGCACTACACTGACGGCTGGAGACAGGGCCGCCATTGCTCCAGCCATCAGTGGTTCAGTGGAAACACAACAGGTACCGTACCGAGTAGAGAGAGACCGAGTGGAGCAGAGCCGCGCCGCGCCGCCAAAAATGACCCAGTGGAAAAGGGGCAAAAGTGGTTTGACCCTTTGGAAGAAACAATGACATCTTCTTTTTATACCAGACTTCATGCAAAACCTGAGACAAATCTTGCTTTGAGTTTCATCTTTACACACAAATTCATACGTTTCTGGACGAGAGCCACAGAGTTTTTGTTCCTAAATATTTTTCTTCACACACTCATCAGCTCAATCAATGTCTTTAGAATACCATAAAAAATTATGTTTAAACAGGTTTGTCAAAGCTCTTTCCAAAAGTGAAGCGAAATGAAGTGAAAAAACAAGTGAGATGAAGAGCAAGTGTCAGTTTAAGTGTGGGTTCAGTGAAAAGTTAATAACACTGCTATTGTTTGGGAGTGACCTCAGCAATCAGGAATGTCGGTTGGCAAACCTCTAATGCAACAGCAAGGTCACAATCTGAATTATTTTAGATTACATTTCTGATCTAGTTTTAGTTAAGTGTAGATCAGAAATGTACAGTAGCCTAAAAAAATCTCAAGGTATTTGGATATTTCTGTTTTTGTTCCCTTTATTTAATCTGAGTCCAGCCCAGTCAGAGTAAGGACAGCTGCATGAAGTTCAACCACTGCTTTATTAGTTACATGACTACACTTATAAGACAGTCGTAGGGGATCTGGTTACTCAGGATTCAATGAGTATTAGTGCGCCCCCCGCACAAGCCAGCTACATCTCATCACGTACTTGCAGGCCCAATTATTCTCAACGCAGATGATCGACTGTACCGTCGGAGGTCGAGTTTGCTTGAGCGCTCCTATTCTACCCCCTGTACTGCGTAAAATCCAATGATTTTCATGGAATTCTACACCTTAAACAAACTAGTCCTGTGCGGTGCTGGGTGGGCTATTTAATGTGCCATGTTTAGTGTAGTTGTGTTAAACCCCCCCCCCTCTCCCACCATTTTATATCTGAACTATAGCATAGCATACTTATGCTAAGTGTACATGCGCTTAATAAATTGGAGTGCTCGGTATGGCCGACAAACCACTGGTTTTTTGTTAGTGTATGAATATCTTCTAACACCTCTGTTGCTGGTGTCCCTATTTATTTCTGTCGCGTCTCTCCAGACTTAAAACCTGCTTTCTTGATTACAGTGTCTTTCACCCACATTTCCGTGTACTCCGCCCAATTGCTAGCACGGTTCACTCATTACCCATTTATAGCATGGAAGATGTACAAGAAAATGAGTAAGAAGCATAAGAACAAGTAAGGATATAATGAGAGGGAATGCCGTGGTGCGCAAAACGAATCATGGAAGAAACGGAGTTAGGAGCAGGAAGAAAAAGGATGAAAAAGCGCAAAGGGGGGGTATTGGTCGAGGAACAAGGTGTCTCAAAGGGCGCAACAGGAAAGATGTGTGTAATAGATTACGGAAGATGAAGAAGGTACTGATAGGACGTATATAAGAAGCAACAAAGGGCTGAGAGGATTAATGAGCCTATTTGGAGGAACTAAATCACATGTAATTTCAATAGTCGAGAACGAATCTTGATTTTGGGGTGGGGGGGAGTTATCACAAGGATGACGGGCGCACGTACGATTGCGCCAGTCAAGGTTAAGAGTCTTCGCAGCGTCGTAACAATAACGGATGGGTTGAACTGTTGGAAAAAGACGAGAAAAGAGGATAGGTGGGTAGGAAGGTTGTGTAATCGGAAAGCCACCAATAAGATATCTAAGTAGGGGTCAAAATAACACGAAGGACAACCAAGCGGAAGAAAGGGGACTAAAGGACAGCGAAAAAAGACGAGAAGGAACTTAAAGTATTCAAACAATCACCACCTGAAAAAATGAGTGCACTGGCTGGGAGGTGTGTGCAAACAAGACGTAACATTCAGCTCAAGAGCACACGTGAGACAAAGTTCCAACCGAGCTGGAGCTGTTGACAAGAAGGTTAGCACAGAGGTCAAAAGGTATACAAGAGCAACAAACCATACAAGTGTATAGACTGAAAGCCAAGAGGAGGCAAGAAAAAAACGGAGAGAGAAAAGCAAGTGAGGCACTGAGGCAGGTTAAAAGCTGCCGCCCCCCCCCCCCAAAGAAGGAACCTTCCCTACTCGCACAACCACTGCCTGCCAATATCCATCACTGGACAAATGTCGCGTCTCTAAGCAACCAAAAAGCCATGGGACCGATGCTGATATGGCTCAACCGGTCCAACACCCAAAAAACTAAACAAAACAGACCAGAACCTATCCCAGGGTCGGCACTCAGCCGAGTTCCTTCGCTATTTAACTAACCGAGGGCAGAAAAAGGAGAGCAAACACTGGAGGGTATCACATGGGACAAAAAACAATCAACCACCAATGGATAACCAAACCCAAGCGACTATATGGTGATATTGCCGGACACGTCACCCCACCCCACTAGCCTCTGTTCAGAGCGGAATCAACGACCCTATTGTCATGTGCCCCGAGCATAATCGGGGAAGAAACACGGCACAAGCAAAGCAGGAGGCGGAATCTGGCTTTTTATATTACCAACCATATATTGTTACAAGGTTGGTGCGACTAGACTATTACAAAAGATGCTCCGGGGAAAAACATACGATCAAGTGCCTATGAACTCGGAGTCAACATGTTCCACTAATCGTGCTCGACAATAAAGGCCGTTTTATTCACCCCAATGACACCTCGAGTCTTTCCTCCACGTCGACGTATACTATACCAATCCCGGACTCATACCCCATTATCCACCAGCTACCATTGTGTGTCTGAGCTCGCAACTCTCTGCCGCACCGGAAAAACATCACCTTTTTCATGATGTGATATGTACACTGACGTAGCGATCGAACCAGAAAACAAAACTACCCTCGACCTCTTTCACATTAAACTGGTGAGATTTCTAAACAAATCGCAATGGAATCTCTTCTACATTGAGCTCCCCCACATATACAGACGCGCACATTAAACCCACCCCCCCGTCCCAACAGAGCATCACACTTTTAAACACACCCTGGCCCGACCACATTGTCTACCCCCAACCAACCATATAAAGGTCTCATATCCATCACCTTGTTACCAGGGGCTCTGGGACCTTTTGCGCTGATCATATGCCTTATCAACCTCCCCCACTTCTCCCAACCCTACAGAACAGAAGACCTATGTAACTGAGACCCTTCCAAACCACGGTTCACACTGCTTAAGTAAAGCTGGCACTACTGCAGGAATCCAACGGCCACCAGAACGCTAAGAAACCTTGGCCTGCTTTGACCCCTTCCACTGCACAAATCTCGGACCTGTTTCTTGAAATTCCTCAGCCACTGATCCTAGTAAAAAACCTAAACATCTAGCCCACTGAGAAACTGTCCCGCCGTGACCATCATACAATCAGTTTCTTGTTCCACCCCCCCACAAGGACCGGACATGTGTGTGCCGCACCAAAGACCATTCCTGCACCCATACAGTGGAACAAACCCCAAACTCAAGCCATGGTCATTTATTCCCAACAACCTCAGGAATTCAACCCCACCTATCTTTGCCGCATAGAACTAAAAGCGAAGTAAGCTCCAGAAGTGGACACGCCATGGACCCTGTGCCCGGCGTTACAGGACCGCCAGGCACCCTACGGAACCAGATAACTTTACAACAGGATGACACCAATCCCAAAAAGCAGCCAAGAGAAGCTACAGTGAGAAGAAGCTGAAAAAAGCCTCCTTTCTTACTGAGTGACACTTCGCTATATGGACTGGTTTGAGAAATTCCTGACCTGCCTACCACCACGCCCGACTGCCCCCGCCACCACCCTCTACAATCACCCCGAACAACACAGTTCACCCTCGCCCCTGGCCAACACCTGTTTTCCTTTTTCTGAACTGGACTTCAACTGCCAAGGTCACATGACAAGATAAGGCCATGTCCCCCACAACCTCCAAAGCCCCCCCAACTCCTCCATATTCTCAAAACAGTCTAGAGAAACCAGACGCGATTCCGTTCCCCATTAATGAGGAAAACCCAACCCTCCATGTAACCTTCAGATCCACATCTGCCTCGCATCTTACACATCTGATGTCAGCAGACACCTGAAGTATATAAATCACCAAGGCCCATCTTTCACGAGCATGAAATACAAAAGAAAGCATAGATGACGGACCTGAAATAAACGTCTTACCCATACAAATGCATCTGAAAGCTCTTAACCAGTTGCTACACATCAACTCACCCACCGATTTTCTCCCGAAGAATCTTTCAACAAGTCACTGGAAAATGTATTGCCGAGGTCTCCCCCACCTGTGTCTCACCAACAGCAGAAATCCACCCATTCATCCCCCTGCACATCCCTGCACAAGAAACCCACCTTCCCGCAAGGCCATTAAACGACTACAGGCCCCTGTCAGCACCTGCCACACGTACTCAGTCCGATCATGAAATGTCGTTTGAAGCGGGTGCTGTTCGAAAGACACATGCACACAAAGAAATCACAGACCCCCTGCTCAAGGACGCCCCTGCAGTTCCTGTCTTTACCCGCCGGGCAACCACGCTAGAAACAAGTCGTCGGCCAGGAAACTGAATGTCCTAGAGTTGAAACTCTGGGTACATACACTTCATTACACATGGATAAAAAACCTTCGAAAACCGACCCATTAAGGGAACAACGCCAGTGATCCTAGTTTGCTATCAGGACTATTTACAACAGACACACATCCAAGAACCTTTATTCCATACCAACAGTACATATTTACATAGACCAACAGGACATCCTCCACACCCAGATAAGCCTTCCCAGCACAAGAATTATCCAAGCGTCTCCACAGCCACTCCACCTGTCATGATGGATCAACCAGACAACCCACTTTCCTGCACACAGAGAGCCTTTAACCAGCAAGCAGGGCCCTCCGCGACTGGGGAGCATCCTTCACCCGCCACCAGATCAATAAGTACTGGTGCCCCCCCAGGGGTGTGTTCTTATCCCCACTCCTCTTCTATCCCTGTACACAAATGACTGCACCTCAGCGGACTCGTCCGTGAAACTCCTGAAGTTTGCAGATGACACCACTGTCATTGGACTGATCCAGGACGGTGCTGAGTCTGCATACAGACAGGAGGTGGATCGGCTGGTACACTGGTGTTGTCAGAACTACCTGGAACTGAAGCCAATCAAGACTGTGGAAATGGTAGTGGACTTTCGGAGAACACCACCGCCATACACCCCCCTCACCATCCTCAACAACACTGTATCGACTGTGGACCACTTCAGGTTCCTAGGAACCAGCATCTCTGAGGACCTGAGATGGTCTTCACACATAGACGCTGTTCGAAAGAAGGCCCAGCAGAGACTGTACTTCCTGAGGCAACTCAAGAAGTACAACCTTCCACAGGAGCTGCTGGTCATCTTCTACACTGCCATCATTCAGTCTGTCCTGTCTTCATCCATCTCAGGTGGGTTTGATTCATCACAAAACAGGACAGGTCCAGACTGCAACGAATAATCAGGTCTGCAGAGAGAATAATCAGGACTGACCTTCCCTCCATCCAGGACTTATAAAGTCTAGAGGTCAGAAAAAGCTGCTAAAATCTCTGCAGACCCAAACACCCTGCACAAAAAAAACTGTCAGGTTTTTTTACCTTCAGGCCGTCGCTACAGAGCACTATTCACAAAACTAAGCCGCCACAGAGGGGACAGAAAAAAAAACAAAAACACCACAAACCCAATTTCTTCCCAGGCTGTTTTTCGTTGAACATTTAATAGAATACCAAAAAACAGCAGACAGATGTTTCAAATGCACCTTTTTATTTATATATGTGTATATTGTAGTACATTGTAAATATGTATATTCTGTAGTGCAAAAACAAAACCCAGAGAGCAAAGTGTACTGGAGTCAAATTCCTTGTTTGTATGTACAAACTTGGCAATAAAGCTGATTCTGATTCTGATGTTTAACACCAAACACTGTTAATATTACATTCAAGTTATAGTGTAGCACCCCTGCCATCTGCCGTACATTTTAATCATGTAGGAAGATATGCTGCCTTATCCAAATAGTGGCTTAGTATCGTCTTGCTACTGATTAGAAATGTGCATTTTTTTCTCTAGCTACACCTGTTGATTGCACTTTTTCTTTTTTTGGATACGTCGGGAAAGAGATGAGCATTGAAACTCTGAGATGCTGTATAGATATAACCCCAAAGTTATTTTACCTAGGTTACATTTAGATTTAGATAAAATATTATATTTTTTTTGTAATTGGATGCTGAAAATTATTTATACCCTTCTTAATAGTTAATTATTATTGGGGAAGTCTTTATTGGCTTTGAATCAGTCAAACCCCTCTTAGAAATTCTGACCAGCTTGTTTCCACTGTTATTTTGACAATGCATCTTTGGTTTTTATATTATGGTTAAAATGCCTCCTTGTCATCACCCTAATCTTTAGCTCTATTTACAGGTTTTCTATAAGATTTAAATCGGGAATGTTGGTGGCCATGCAAAAATGTTAATATGACTTCCAGTCAGATGAAGCGTGTGTAAAATGAAAAGTGAAGCTTAAAATCTCAATTTGCCTGGGGTATGAGTAATTTGGGCGTATGTGTGCCACTGCTACTGTGTTTATGCAAGTGATGCTCAAATGTTGCATTAATGCCCCAATAAAAAAACTTTACTTAATCTCATGAAATGCTATGCATACTCTTTGTCTGCTCTGATGAAGATTTATTCACCTCATCATGCTGAATGTTAAGAGTGACTGAAGTGACTCAAGGGGAGTCCGACCTATTTTCTGTTTAATTAGGGTAACCATTATTTGACCGTTACCATGCACTAATAGACTGCATGTAAAGCTTGGGTCTCCAACACCAGTCAAATCAAATAGCTGAATTACCTCCTCATTAGGGATTGCCGAAATGGATTTCAAGATTTATCACTATATTTGTGGTATTTTTGTGGTATTAATAACAATAAAACTGATGATAGAAAGTATTTAAAAAAAGTAAATTGTGGTCTTTTTGTCATTAGAATGTATGGCTCGGACTGCACATAACTGCTGTCCGAGCCCCACAAACACAAATTATGCTTTTGAAAAAGCTAACCAGAACATAATATCAACAGGAAAACATTTACAAGTTATTAAATAGGGTAGTTCAGAACACCAACTACATGAAGTAATGCAATTTTATCACTAAAAAGCGCACAATAACTGCATTTATTCACTTTTTTTCATGTAATTGAATTTAATTTTGCGGGTCTCATGAAACACATGAAAATAACAGTACAAGTAACAATCCCAACAATACGTTAGGTTGTTGGGTTATGTAAACATCTTTGTGGAGTTTATTGTTGACAGGATAAATCAAAATAGCTATGATGATATGACGAATTTTACGATAACAATGCTCCTCAGCATGTCAGGCGTAGCGCACTGAACTCTCAACTCTAGTTGGTCAGGCAATCACTGGTTGGTGGGGTGGGGAGAGATTCATTGATGTGTCATGACTTCATGTTCCAGAATATGTGCTTCATCTCTTCACTTATGGGCCTATGCAAAACATGCTTTTAAAACTGTCAGCATACATTAGAAGGATAAGAAACAGTGTGAAAGCATCTTAAAGTGGTGCAAAACCTGATGTGAAAGCTTAACTCCGCCCACAGACAAATGTTTAGTGGGCAGTGCCAAGAGACACAGAGGGGCACAGCCAAGTGCAGGCGCTGTCAAGGCAGTTGAGGACAAAACGGGGGCGTGTGTCTGAATGAGATGGTTTTATACCTGAATGCAGACCTGTTACATACACATGTACCAAGCTGTACCATTTGAACCAATCGAAAAGTTCAACTGCAGTAGCCACCATTCAACCCAAAGAGGGCAGTGCTAAGATGGTTAAACAGGTCAAGCAAGTTTACATGAAAAAATAAATTAGTTAAGGGCCAAGTTATACAGTTTATTTGGAAATTTTTGATTTAGGGTTTAGTTACTGTTTGAGTAGCATTTGTCAAACATTTAAAAAAATGTAAAACAGTATTTATATTAAATAGCAACATGCAAAAATCCTTGCTTTGAATGTATCCTTTGACCCCCGCCAATATGCTTTCAGGGCTAATAGATCCACTGCGTATGCAGTAGCCTCAGCCCTCCATCCTGCACTGTCCCAATTAAAACAGTGGGGGAGCTACATGCAGCTGCTTTTTTTTAAGGACCATAGGTCAGCGTTCGTCACCATCATGCCCCACAGACTGATGGACAAACTGAGGGACATTGGACTGCCACACTCCACTTGCATGTGGATCCACAGCTTTCTGTTGGGTCGCAGCCTGAAGGTCAGACTAGGTCAATATACTTTATAGTTGCAGCTTTCTCCAAAAAGCCCATAACATCATAAAACTTCTCACCCAGGTCATGCTTTGTTTGAACTGTTACCGTCAGGTAGACAAGAACAAGAAGATTTAATAGCAGTTTCTATCCAACAGCAATAGCTAAATTTAACACAGCCAGAATGTAAAGAGAGATGCCATAATAGGAATGTGCAGTCAGTATGAATGTGTTTACATTTGTTTTTATTTGATCGGTTTAACAAACTGATTCTATTTTTCTATTTTATGTAAATTATTAATTGCTCATGCACAGACCAGATGGCATTTTTCTTCTTTTTGTTGTACTTGTTTCAGTGACAATACAGGATATTCTGATGCTGATATTCTATAATAACATATTGATGTACTATAACCAAAAATTCCTTTTTCTGTTGGCTGTGACATAGCAGTTCCTTTTGGGCTCTTACAATTTGTCAACACAATGGGAAAAGCTGGTCCTAAAAAATGCTTTTTTATTCAGACAGTAGATATAATCTAAAAGTATTAATATGTAGCTCCATGGTGCTACTAAGATCATTTTGCCTAGCAGTGACAGGCTATATGCTCCAGAAAAAAATCGGAACATCTTATGGATAACAAAGCATTATTATAAAATCTGTTCAACTTGCTGTTCGGTTTGACTCCTATGCGCACAGAAGTTTTTGCTGTCTGCAGCTGCCGTGTCTTGTGATCAGTTGTTCTCACTTCCTAATTTAGCAGTGAAACAGGAAGGGAGAACATGAATGCACACATGGAATAAAAATCTCATTTTTACTGAGAGGAGTGACGCTTAGTAAGTTGGGTCAATTTCATTATTCTATTATGTATTCTTTGATATTGTATTTTCTGCTTTCATTTTTAAACTGTATCATATAAATCATTTTTCTGTTGTGCGTGTAAGGGGGACCTGTCGTGGTAACAAACAGGGCTTTTTGAAAGGCCTTAATGCCAGACGTGGCTGAAGTTTAATGCAATAACAGTTCTACACAGAAAGTCTTTAGCTTCGTCAGTTTTGGGACCACAAAGGTACCTTTGTTTGGGTAATTAGGAGTTTAAATGTATGGCAATGATGAACTCACTCTACACAGATCTTCATTGTATAGTGCTGCTGTGTGACAGATTGATTGGTTAGACTGGTACGTTTTGTGTCTGTTGCACACCGCTTAATCAGATAGCCTACCCTTGTTATATAGTTTTTTTGTTGTAATTTTTGTTGTTAGGCTTATATTTTGTGATCATACCGTAATCGTAACATTGTTTGGGTCAGATAATTAGAGACTACTCCCATGTAGCTTCTCAACTACTGAGTGAGGATGCACAGAGTAGCAGGAGTTAATCTAATGTACTCTGGCTAGCTGGACAAAATTAGATAAACTGATATGACTGTATGACAAAACCATACAGCAACCTTGAACATAACATACTAGCAATGCTGATAGGTGGTATATATATATACAGAAATAGGTCCTCCAAATGTAAAATGATCCTAATTAATTGCGAACTTGCCTTAGGACAAAGAACAAAATAGACGTTTTAGAGTGGCCATCACAAAAACCTGATGCCAGTCCTATGGACAATTTGTGAGCAGAGGTGAAATGTGCGTGTGTGTGTGCGTGTGTGTGTGTGTGTGTGTGTGTGTGTGTGTGTGTGTGTTTGCAAGGTGCAAACCTGACTCAGTTACACAGGTCCTATCAGAAGGAATGGCACAAAATTCCTGTAAACTATTGTCAGAAGCTTGAAAAAGGAACTTTAAAAGGTAATTCTACCAAATAGTAAGGAAATGTACTTACATTTCTGAAATTGAAGGCAATTCTAAAACAATCTAAAAAAACATGTCTGTCTTATTATTTTGGAATAAATAAATAATAATAGTTTAGCATAATTTAATATCAGACAGAAAAAAATGCTTTCCCTTTTGGTACAGGTAATGTACATATCTGGTGTTCAGAAGGGTAGCTGATGACCTCAAAAGCCAGTGACCTCAGAAGTTAACAAGGCTCATGTATTGTAATTGCTAATGACTAAGCAATTTACTTACTATACTGCAGAATATTTTAAGAATTCTTTGAAATCACAAAAGCAAGCTCAGCAAGCTCGATAATAGGTCTCTGTGTGGTTGGCAACTCCTGTTGTTGCTCATTATGAAACTCTAACCCAGCTATACAGTCACACTTTATTGAGCTTTTTGGGCAGTTAGCTGAGCAGGTGCTCATTGTCTTAGTTGGCAAGAAAACACAGTGACCTGATGGACTTTTCCTGAAATATTTAGTTTTAAAAAAATGCTTAAGGTTTACATCTGTTTCTGCAGGACATTGTAGTATTTCACAAGTGTTTCTCTTTTCTTGAGGTAGCTCTTGTCTCTTGGGAATTTGTACCAATTTGACATTTTAATGGGGAGGCAAAAGATTTAATGGGGAGGTAAAAGATCTTTACCTTTACTGTAATAGATTTGCATTTGACATGTTGATCAAATCAGCACTGTACTTTCCTATATATATATATATATATATATATATATATATGAAGGCATGCTCTTTCCCATTGTTGGTTTAGCAAGACGACCATTACTGTAATGAACATAATATGGCCACTTTCCAAATATAGGGAGCAGCAATTTCAGTAAGTGGGTGTGGGAGATGAAGACTTGACCACAGGAACTGTCAGTCTCAGAAAGTAATCTTTCAGCTTCTATACTAATATAAATTAATATAGTATTGATAAAAGTGAACAGTGGATGAGGGGCATGGTTGTAACATTGTACTGAAATTGTTGTCATTCATGTAATTTCAGCTGGAGTGATTGGAATACATGTGCTGCATACCAACCATTTATCAGAGGACGTAACATTAAGCTCAGTATAACACAAACCTCTGACTGTTTTTTCTAATGAATGAAATTCAATTCAATTCAAAAACACTTTATTCATCCAAAGGGGAATTAAATGTTGTTGTAGCTCATGTTATGAAGGTTTCCTCAAAGAGCTTTTGTAGATGCTGATGGCTGTGGGCAGGAAGGATCTCCTGTAGCGGTCTTTCTGACAGCAGATCTGAAGAAGCCTCTAACTGAAGACACTCTGTTGTTGTACAACAGTCTCATGAAGAGGATGCTCAGGGTTCTCCATAATGTTCTTTGTTTTATGAAGAATCCTTCTTTGCACAATGATCTCCAGAGGTTTCAGAGGAAGACGGTCGGCTTCTCCTTTGGCAAAAGGAAAAATATGACGGACCGTCAGCTAAAACAAAGAGAAAAATTTCGTCTTCTTGGAAAACCATGGGTTTTTCTATGCATGTTAAATCCACGCCTTCGACCGGTAAGGTAAAACTTGCTGGGCTTCTTATCCCAGCAAGCCTTTCAGGTAGTTGAGCTTCTCATGAGTTTGGCCAGTGAGGAGAATGAATGAAAACCCACATGTAAGTTTCTTCTCCAGAATGATGCGCGCCTCCGTTGCGTGGTAACCGCGTCTCGGTTTCCAGCGGGAGAAAAAGCAATGGTGGAGCGTCTCATGTGTTTTTATATAGCTCACTGTGACATCAGAGGTGTGATGACCGCTTCCTGTTAACTGCAATGCATGGGGGGAGTTGTAGTAGCAGACCATACTGGGAGGTATATAGTAGCAGACAACCCTGGGAGGTATAGTAGCGAACAAATGGTCCAACAGCGATTTTCAAAGCCTGAAATGGTTTGCAGGCACAATTTTTGCGTGTGGATTTAGCACGTTTGAAATTCAGGTGCTAACTGGGATGCAAAAATGTCTGCTGTCACTTTGGCCAGAAGGAGGCATAGATAGAATGACAGATGACAGTGAGAGAGAATCTTCTGTACATGTGCCAACAGATTGGGTTGTCAAAAATAAAAATATTAAAAATAGACGATAATAGAGGATTCTATGTAGGATTATCTAAGCTCTGATTTGGAGCCAATCACAAACAAAAGCAATGATATTTCTCCTTTGGTAAAACTCCTTGCAACACTTCATTCAACATCATTCCTGCGTAACATCGCCGTCAGTGATCATCTGCTGAACGCGCACAAACCTGATCATGGCAAAATGTGCACATAACTGATCAGATGTGCACAGCCTGTAATCGCACATCATGCAAAAGACCCATTGTTCTTTGATGTTGATAATATAATTAATAGGAAAGAACTAAAGACATTTTAAGGCAGATTCAATTCTTCATTTGCAAACTGCATGCTAAAATCACTTCTTAGCAGATGAAAAATAACCATTTTAAGGCAGCTTTTCCATGTGGTGACAAAGACAGTGTATGCTTTAACCTTGTCACTAAACAAGCATTATTGACAGTAAGGTTATTTCATTGCAGGGCAATCGGAGCTGGATCAGTTTGATTACGTTATTTAAATGTGAACATATGCCAGAGGAGGGTTTTGTTTATGCAGTTAAATATTATTTTGTGTCAGCAAAAAACAATTTCAACAATCAAACACGTATATCGCTAAAATATTGGCAAAACAAACAAAACGAATTCAGTAAAATCATTGGAAAATAATTTTTTACGTACATAAATGTTTGATTTAACTTTTCTGCAGAACAGTTATGTGACGCTATGTTTTAAAACTAGCAAAGCTATAACATACAGATTGCCAACTCCTCCAACAATCTATTTTTATGTTGCTAATATTACGTTCAGGCTTAAAATATTGTGGCTATGATAAACTCTTTAAACATATACTCTCAAAAAAACAACAGAACCCGGTGAGTCTCCGAAAAGAATTAAAAGATCAAGGGAGATGAATTAATCAACAGACATATTTGTCTTTTATATTGTTAATATTGTTTGAAGTTACGTCGAGCAAGATAAGAGAAATAATCTCATCAGGGCAGATGACAAACCTACAGTGAGTAGAACAACGAAAGTTAACTAACTGTTACAGTCCAGGAAAGTAAGGGCCGAACAGAACGGAAGGAAAAAATCAGCAACTGGATCATTTATAATGAAACAGCGTAACAATCCCTGCATATTTCTAGCAACACAGCAGAGGATCTGTTTGCTTTTCCTCTTGTTCCAGCCAGTAGCACAAACCCAATTTCCTTATTTAAATAAGGCGGTCTGCACTTGTTTTGCACCTGCTATACATTGCACAATCAATCATTGAAAATCGCACGCAACACGCCCTCTTATTGCACGTACAATTTATTTACAGTACACACAGATTAGCACCCGCTATTTGGGATCTTTGAAGATCAGACCCTAAGTTGTTTGGTAACAAAGTGCAGAATAAACCAGGGTAGAATAGCTTAACAACGTTGAAAGCTCTGGGTTGAGTTTGCTTTGTTGCTTAGAGGTGGGACAGTTTTCTGTCTTTGATTCAGCTATAATTTCTGAATCAAATCAAAGAGGTCTAAAACCAACTGTGAAATAGGGCTCCAGCTGTTAAATGAAGTAGTAATTCAAGACTTGATAGATAAACCCCAAGATTGCCTCACTAATCAAAATACATGTAGTGGGCCAAGTGTACTCAGGCGGTTCTTCTGCAGGCTTTCTACTTATTGTTTTATCATGAAAAACTAAGTCCCTTTGGTCTCGCCTATCATTGTCCAGAAATAAGTTATCAGGATATCTGCAGCACCAGGTTCTTGTTTATTCTCTATAGGTGCTTATGTCTTCAAAAGGTATGAAGGGAGAGAATAACCCAAAACTGTCCCATCTGATAATTCAGAATTTGTTATCTTTGTTGAAAATATTCCTTTACACCAAATCGAACTGAAGGAAGGTGAGCTAAAAATGAATAATGTGAATTGGACTAGTAACAGTCCATCAACTCATGGTTCCTTTATTTCCCACTAGTGGTGGGCACTGTTACAGGTCCATACTGGTTTGTATATGATTATTCAGAATGCTGCATATTTTATGTCTATGGGTGATGCTATGCTATCAAAAATTTGAAATAAATCTATCTGCAGAGTTATTTTTGATGCTGTGCTACTGTGATAAGCTAATTACTGTCCATGTCAGACTCATGACTGCAGAACAGTATGCCATATGAATTGTGAAGCATCGAGTCAGAAGGTATGTTTTCGAGGACTTTTTTTAAATTGTGTCATTTAAGGAATTATTTCAGCCTTACATTGAAGCCATTTATCCAAACTTGAATTTGGATCCACCACATATTGCAAGCAGATCTACCTACTTATTGTTCAGAGATATGGGTTATTGAACGGAGAAGTCAAACCTAGAATTGAACCTCAGTGAAAGAAAACAATTGATTGCAGGTAGAAAATCCTTTCGACATGTAATGAGCAATTAGGGACAACTGTTTGCTATTTCATAACTTTTTTTTTTATTATATACTGCTTGTATGATTTATTTGTTTTGTCTGCTTGCATACCTTAGGCATTTACACATGGCTGTGTGTTTTGGAGGCTAAAAGCAAAGTTATTTATCGTCCAGCAGATAAACGATCTTTTGCAATTAAAGAGCTCCAATTGCAGTCGCAGCAGACGTACTACACTGACATTAACAAAAGGACACAGGGCCTGCCAAGTAGGGCTGATGTGTGTGGAACTCAGCTGGGATCAATGGGACGTGGAAAATATTGATACGTTTCTGTCTCATAGATTAGTCACTCATGTCTGCCTTGTGGTCATTTTCCATCAACTGTGGTCCTATTATTGATTAGCATCCAGAGCTGGCTGACCAATGGAAGAAGACTGAAGGACCTTAGGCTACATAGAGCATGTTCTTTAACATTCAGCTCTCTTATCACTGAAGCAGTCTATTAGTTTGATTATTATACTTTGGGTTTTTTGTTAGTTTTTTTTTCCATGTTTTTAACAGCACTTTTATATTAAAGGCTCAGGGCAACCCCAATACGGACAATCTGAAACTGGCAGTGAATGAATCAGCACTGACTGCAGTTCACTCTGTGGGATGAATATCTGTTTCAAACTGTGTGGCTGGGCCATTTGTAGGCATTCCTCTGTTGTAGAGATTTTCTTTCTTAATAATTTTCCGTCCTTTTTATGCCAAATGTTGCAGATGACTGTAAAAAAGATAACAGTAAACAGCTTAAAAACATTTTCTCCTCTATATCTTTCTTTTCTCAGTTAGACAAATTGTATTCTCTATCAAATTTTTAGAAATCTAAAAAAAATTAAAAAGCTTATCGAGCCCTTCTTAATTCCCAGTCTGACCCAGAGGTTGTAAGATGGAGCGAAACCTTTATTCTGAAAGCTAAACCCTAGCTTGGTCGCTCTATTGGAGATTGGCTTTAGTACCACCACTTCACGAGTTTCCTGAAATTTGAGATGTTAACTTCACCACCACTATGATGTTATCTGTGTGTGGTTATTGACTGTACTGGTTTCAACTACTTAGCATTATCTTTAAGGAGGCTCCTAATAGAGTTTGTGGCTGATTTCAGATACACAGATTTGTAAAGCTCTGACCTGAAGATATTGTTCTTTTGTTCTATTCTTGTACCTGATGAGGTACAAGAAGGGCACTGGGAAGAGTGGCTGTGCCTTGCAATTGGTTCGATTTCATCTTCCTCCCTGACACATGTCGATATGCCCCTGGAAAAGGCACTTAACCCCAAGTTGCCTAGAGATTTGCATATCAGTGCATGAATGTGTGTTGATGGTTTTCAGTCTGGTTCACTAGGCTACACAGTCATGGAGAAGACTGCTGACTAGGGCTGGGAACTGTGACCAATTTTCTACATTGATTCAGTTTTGTCTCATAAGGTTC
This sequence comes from Crenichthys baileyi, assembly GCA_036173005.1. NCBI lineage: Eukaryota > Metazoa > Chordata > Actinopteri > Cyprinodontiformes > Goodeidae > Crenichthys > Crenichthys baileyi. The sequence continues at coordinate 672,814 of JAHHUM010000902.1, forward strand.
TGAATTGATTAATTTCGATTCGAATTGATCCAGTCTGCTCTCAAATATAGAAAATGGCTTACCTGTGTTACAAAATACAAGTGAACTTTTTTTCTCGTTCACCATAGAAAACACAAAATGCAGACAGTTGGACAATTTAAACTTCAACCCCATTTTTCTATGGTCTGGTCAACATATCAGCTATATTAGTGTGGCTCGAGTGATTCTTGGTGGTCACTGTCATGAAAGAATACCTTGACAGTGATATCCATGTGTCACACATTACGCCAACTCGCTCTTCTGACTACATTTTCACTTGGATTTCGTCTTTCACATGTGTGTACATGATGGCGATAACAGTTTCAGTCAGATGTTTATGTTGCACTATGACGAAGTGTAGTTGAAGCGCATAAACGAGCCACTGGAAGCCTTCATTTTCCACTACCGAGTACGGACATAAATCTTTGCAAACAAAAGTTGCAATGGCCACTGTTATCTTAATGGCCCGCGGAAAATTGGCTGGTAATGTTAGTAAATCCCTCGGTTTCTTTTGTTTTGCCTCTGAAAAGATTTTGTCGGATGTTAACGCTAGCATAGCGTAATACCTTGTCAAGTGCTTCCTGAGGTTTCCTGAGGTTTGTACTGGTTGTAGTAGTTCTTGTAAATCACTTCCAGCGAATTGTCTTTTGTTGTTTTCAATCCAAAATGGTTCCAGACGCAGACTTTAGTTAGGTCGCTGAGCTCAGCATTACCTGCGTTGGCCATTTTGTATATGCAGGAGGGTGTGCTTGAGCATCAACCTGACATCAAGCACAATGCTCTTGAAAAGTTGGTCTTATGCCATATGTATCGATACCGCAAAATCTAAATTGAATCATTCCAGAATTGATTAAATCAGTATTTTTACCCAGCCCTACTGCTGACTGGACAGATGTCCAGAAGACAGTCACTGATATCCCCCACAAGGAGGGTATGCTACAAAAGGTCATTGCTAAAGAAGCAGGTTGTTCAAACAGGGCTGTATCTAAGCATATTCAAGGAAATTCGAGCGAAAGGAAAAAGTGTGAAATGTCATCTGCTGGTGTTGGTCCACTGTGTTTTCTGAATTTTTTGAAATTAGAAGAACAAAGGCTTGAAATATTTCACTCGGTGTGTAATGAAACTATATAATATATGAGTTTTACTTTCTGAAAGTGACAAAAAATACTGAACCTATTTATGATATTAAATTTTTTTAGATGTACCTGGATATGAATTGTGCTATATAAATAAATTTGCCTTGCCTAACTTACTTGCCTACAACTTTAAATATTGAACTATAGACATACTTTGTAACCTTGCCTGCCCCCCTCTCTGTCTTCTGTTTGCAGTACTGTTGAAGCTGTTCAGAGAAGGAAATAGTTTCGTCTTTTGGAGAGAAGAGCTGAGAAATTGAGTCTGATTAAGAATCCCTCAAGATGAAGAAAAGTAGAAGTGCTCATGGAGTTACACCAGGCGAGGTAGGTGATGAATTTTCCAAACATCCATCTGTTCCATCCTTGTATTTGTCATTCTGTGCGCTTATGGTTTTCTCTCACTTCAAATTCTGCATTTCACCCTTCACCCACTGTTGGCACACTTTCTAACAATGTTATATGCCCCTACTCACCCAGTTTGCTCCTGAGTAAACACCCGATGTGTTTTAGCAGAAAAACGCAGCAGCAGTGCGGTACAAGGTGTCCAGAAGGTGGTTTCTGACTCATTAACAGATGACTGTACTATTCACAACAGACCGTTATTCAGCAGGACACACCGAGAGGAACAGTGTGTGTGTCTGCGTGTGTGTGTGTGTGTGTGTGTGTACAATCATAGTTTAACATAGAGGGTTATGAACAGGTTAACAGCATTCAGACCTTAGACTAAGCCAGAGCATGATGTGAGTAAAGAAACATTCAGCCTGACTGGACGTATGGATAAAAGGAAAAAAGGACCAAGATCTGACTGAGAGGCCCATCTGTTTCTCCTCTATACCACACTGGTGTTTATGACTGGACAGGAAAGCCAAATTTACTTAGACATCTTCCAAATGGAGCTCAGAGGACAAGCCAGACCCTGATGATGAAAGTGTCCCTGCTGCGACTTGTCCCCTTCTGCTCCTTCGACCATTTATACCACAATATATATTAATCAATGTTTAATAAACAGAACATATTAATGCAAAAATATGTTTTTTGCCTAAGAGAAACTTAAAGTTTAATCTCATTTTAATATTTTGAATTTTTGCAGTTAGTTTCTCTCATACAGCAATTCTTTGTTTTTTGCAACAGATGGTGAGATTAATGTAAAGATCAGTTGGGCTCGCTGGGATTTTAAGTGGGACTCTACAGATTGTGCTTGTTTCCTGCAGATCCCACCAGGTTAGGTTATCCAGCCTGGTGGTGAGTCTGCCATGAGCTGGTTATTAGACCAGGTGACATGCTATATTTTAGAGTTTGACAAAGTTTTTAAACAGTGCTTTCTTAAAATAGGCCAGTGATAATGCTGTTTTAGGGCATAGAAAGATCATGACAGAATTACTAGTGGTTTAGAAAGTATGCATTATTAAAAACCTTGGTGTACCTTGACACCAGAAACCGGGTTATGTCAATTACACCCCTTTCATCAGATCATTCCTTCGTTCTGTGATCCACACATTAATAAACCCTAACCACTGGGAACTGTATGGGATTGTGGAATGAGTGTAGTATAGAGCACAGACAGTAGCAGCTGTTCAGTCTGCAGCAATGGGAGTGGAGGCATTGTGTTATCTTCCAGTGTCCATCTAATCTGAGAAAAATGTTGATGAGCATAATGCAACATGCTGAGGAGGGTGCATGACAACTATGTTTGTGTTGAAAGCACTGAATGCATCTGAACATCATGCATGAAACTCCTGACATAGAGCTCAGCCCTGGGGAAATCCCCAAGGAGAGATTGGCCTGCAGGTGAAGGCTACAAGTTGTAAGCCACACTCCTTTGATTCCACCATCAACATGAGCTGAAAACTTACTCAGCAAATCATCGTGAATGATGAAAAAGGACAAAGGGGTTTGTAATCTGGGGTTTGTTGCGTGTTTATTGAGGAGCTAAGATGTGAATGTGGCTATAGCGTCTTTGAGAGAATAATTCACAGCTGCAATGTTGATATATGGAGAAATCACAGAAGTCCACAATTCATGTAGAGTTAGGGGTGTAAACAAGATCTTCCCTTTTCCACCAACACAGTTCAGAGCCCATTCCGAGCGTGATTTTGAACCGGTGACACGCGTATCCACCAACGAAAAGAGGTACCAGAGCACGAAATCTGGTTGAACTCGGGCACTGCAAAATACTTGGTTCCACTACGTGAACCGCAGCTTAACCCGTGGGTGGGTCGGAACTGCAGACAATAGAAGCAATAGGTACGGTGGCACAGACGAAGAACGTATTGTATAAACATTATTTATATGTTTGCAAAAACACACTAAACACACACTGTATAATTACTCGTTTCCATGGATACTGAACATCGATGGTGTTGCAATGATGAAATGTAACCATATTTCTTATCATTGTAGAGTTTTCCGCAAGAAGCGCTGTTCATTTACAATCAACTTGGCACCAGATGAATAGGCACTGTAACTGCAGTGGGGAGCACAAGTATTTGATACATTGCCGATTTTGCAGGTTTTCCCACTCGCAAAGCAAGTCTTAAATTTTTGTCATAGATACTTTTTAACTGTAAGTGATGGAATCTAATCTAATCTTCTCCAGATCCTTCAGGTTTCAGGGCTGTCGCTTGGCAATATGGACTTTAAGCTCCCTCCAAAGATTTTGAATTGGGTTCAGGTCTGGAGACTGGCTAAGCCACTCCAGGACCTTGAGATGCTTCTTACGGAGCCACTGCTTAGTTGCCCTGGCTGTGTGCTTCGGGTCGTTGTCATGCTGGAAGACCCAGCCACGACCCATCTTCAATGCCCTTACTGAGTGAAGGAGGTTGTTGGCTAAGATCTCCCGATACATGGCCCTGTCCATCCTAGGGATGGTGTTCTTGGGGTTGTACTTATTCTTCTTCTTCCTCCAAGCATGGCGAGTGGAGTTTAGACCAAAAAGCTCTATTTTTATCTCATCAGACCACATGACCTTCTCCCATTCCCCCTCTGGATCATCCAGATGGTCATTGGCAAACTTCAGACGGGCCTGGACATGTGCTGGCTTGAGCAGGGGGACCTTGCATGCGCTGCAGGATTTTAATCCATGGTGGCATAGTGTGTTACTAATGGTCTTCTCTGAGACTGTGGTCCCAGCTCTCTTCAGGTCATTGACTAGGTCCTGCCATGTAGTTCTGGGCTGATCCCTCACCTTCCTCATAATCATTGATGTGCCTTGTGCAGGTCTACTATTTTATCCCTGATGTCCTTACACAGCTCTCTGGTATTGGCCATGTGGAGAGGTTGGACTTTGTGTCATTGTTTTCGAAATAGATCTGACCCACATACAGAAGAACAATCTGAGGAAATGAATAAGTGAAAAAAGGTGTTTTATATACAGCACGTAATCGGGAAACACGAACGGGTGGATCGCCAACTGTATGGAAAGAGGGGGAAGAGAACTGGTGAAAAAAAGAACTATGATAGTGCAGAACTAACGTAAGGGAACTATTGTGATCAGGAAAACGGCTTACTAAATAGGTGCAGTCAGATCGCCAGGAGTAGAGGGATTCGGGGTCCAGGTTTGCGAAGCAGAGTTTGTTCAGATGATTTCTCTGGTGCTGTTGGAGTGAACTTGGTGAGTCCAGTTTAAAACACCTGGATAAACCTGAACTGGATAATTGTACTCTGAACACAGATTATTTTAAAACATGTCATCTCCTGAGGGGAATGTATCTTTACATTCCCCTCAGGAATGTAAAGATATGGTTTATAAAAATGTAAATCTGCAAGCAGTATTACTAGATTTATTTACCTTTAACTGCAAATATAGCCCTTGTTTTAAGTAAAGCTTGAGATGCAACAATATTTCTGTTAGCCTTCTTGCTCTGACAAGGCATGAACTGAGGTTATAACTACTCACATTTTCTCTCTCCTACATCAAACAACATTGAGTGTTCATCCTTTCATTGAGATTCTACTGTTAAATATTTAAAGCTGAGTCAAAAAATCATTGGATACTTCAGTCTCCACATGGAGCAGGCCTGTTAGATTCTGTCGTCCGCCTATCTCACTGATGAAGGCTGTCCTCAAAGAGCCTTCCTGGAACCCCCCACCAGCACCACCACCCCTAGAGAACAGCAGACGTTTTTGTGCCAAGAAAACCTTTTCATTATCACACAGGGGTTACTTGAACTTCCTGTCAGGGTCATTGCTTTCCCCATTGAAACGCCTTCTATGACGGTGCTTTGATGCATATGTTACAGATTTAGGTTTTAACTGAAAAGGCGCATAATCTGAATTAATTACATCTCATTTAGAACCGGGTTTCACTGAAAGGAAACCAGTTGTATTTTACAATGCAGTTTAGAAAGAGTATAGATCAATAGAGAATTAGAATTTCATGTCTTGGAGCCTGATAAAGGTATTGAATAGCTAAAATAATTTAGTAATGAAACATCAAAAGCCCTGAATTACTTAAAAGAGATGGCTGCTTTGAACATTGATTGGCCAAGAGACTCAGATCAGTAGTTAGAGTAGTCATGTTCTGTCAGGCTGGATTTTCAGTGATTCTCTGTTACAGGCACGGTACGTCTGGGAGAGATGGGGGTAATAAATCAGACAAATTGCTTTCCCTAGAAAGAGCAAGGGAGTCAACAGGGCTGTCCTCACTGACAATCAGCCAGGAAAAACAACCTCCAGTCCTCACCACTATATTCCTCTTCTGGATATTCTGTCAGAGACCTTTGCTCTTATAGTTGTAAAGTCTCTGTTTCGCTTTTGCACTTTACTGTCCTATTGATGTTTTACTGTGTGTATCCCTGCATTCACTGGTAGTGACTTTGTTGAAAAGAAGCTTTTTGTTTTTAGCTTTTAAACCAGAGGAACTTTTGAGGCCAAGCATGATGGCCATGGTCTTAATATTTCATTACGTTAGTAGTAGGAGTGTAACAGTATATATCAACCACTTAAAATGAGGCTGTATACAATGTTTAGGTTACGAGAACGAGATGGGATGGGATTTTAGTAATATTAGTAATAAGAATGTTTTATTTTCACAAATAGAGTAAAGCTTTCACAAATCCCAAAACTGTATCTTAATTAATCAGTAACATGTGCAGAATATTCCATTCCTTGTTTGAATATTTCTGAGTATACTGTGGTTTTTATGCTTGTCTAATTTTAAAATAATCCCAATGCCAAAAGAGCATTGAATGGCTACTCTTTTTGTGTTTTCTAAAAGAATAACAAGGTTACAACTTTTAGATACATCCTTCACCAGCACACGTGGGCTAGGGCACCCTGTCCTACAGCATCGTGTCTTCCTTCAGGCAGATAAGCAATACTGTGATAGTGGTATGAACCCATTTACCATAAGTTGAAGCATCATATTAAAGCGAAACTGCAGAAACCCCTGTTGGGACAAAATATCTGTCTCTAATGTAAAACAGATACTTTAGCATCATTTGGAGAGTGAATAAAATGGGAAACAGCAACAATGCTGATGCTGACTATAATATTAAAGGTTGAAATGGATTCTGTTCATTTACACCACTTTCAGCTACTCATTTTTCAGGCATACTCCTGGCATTGATTTTATGAACTTTGATGTAGTATGAACGGATTTGGCAAATGCCCAACCTTCAATGACTCAACATGACATCAGGGATAAAACCATCCTGATTTGCACATCCATAATGTGAAATAGTTGAGTTCTGAGACCTAACCACTTAGATCTGTTCCAACTGTAGCTCCACTCTTTCTTCTTTTTACACTCGCTTGCTGTCAGATTCTGTCTTGCATACCCATCCTCTTCGTCACTCTTTTGCACCCCACACACACACAACATAAGAGACAGTTTGTTGACTTCCTCATCCTCACTCAAGGAATCCCCCCCATCCCTTTTTGCCGCCATCAAGCTTTCATTTGAAACCTTTTGGCGGGTTTCATTTCCTCTTGCATGCAGTGAACATAAAGTGGAAGGAAATGAGCTGTGTCAGCCCACTTCTGTTTCCCCAGTGCTTTGGCTTGTTTACGGCCCATCATTTCAGCCCAGCCCCTTGGGCTTGTTACTTGATGGCTCACATTAAACTCACAATTTATATCCAGCGCTGCTTCATAAACATGTCAATTGGCAGTTCAGGTGTCAAGTGGGTGAAACAGGTCATTATTCTTCTCTGAGCTGAAAAGCAATAAAAGATAAGTGTTGCCACTGTTGTGAACAGGGCTGGCAGATTGTTTTGTTGCTGACCAAATATTTATGCTTCCTTGAATCTCTAAAAGGAACATTAGTTTTCTCTATTAATAAATTTCTCTATTTTGTTTCTTCCTCAAACCTTTCTGTGTGATTTTCCTTTTTTATTGTTCTAACATTCACTATCATTGCCTTAACATCAGATATGGTTTATTTCTCTTTTCATACAGGTACAAAAATGATACCTATATTTTAAGAATACCATCATCATACATTTTAACCTCCTTTTAATAATGTTAATACCTATCTTTACTGAGTATTCCTCAAATATTGTACAAAGGTGAAAGTTATAATAATAATCTTCTTCTTCTGCAGGAGAATACAGAGCCTCCCGGAGGACAATATTTCACGGGCAGCAACCTTTGCGTGGAGGTGTGCAGAGTGCACCGGCGCTCCTCTGGAAATCTGCAGTTGCCTCCATTGTCCTGGCGACAGGCAGAAAAGGAGAGGGACCGGGGCAGGCCAGTGACACCAGAGGAAGATCCCCTGACCCGGACCAGACCCACAAGCCTGCCCATTGCCTCTCTGCCTCGCATCGACATCACACAGGCTGATCCTGACAGGTGAGGCTCTGACAAACAAGCCCCATTAGCCCTGTGTTACAGTGCTGATGGTGCAGCATCCATATCAAAGTGTCTCTGCGGTTGCTACTTTATTTCTCTGTTCTAACATTCTTTTAGACTTTTGAACTATTTTTTATATTTGTATTTTGAAACTATATTTTGTATTAAACATTTATACTCAAGCTTCAGGTATACCTTTGTCGCTGTATTCACTGCAGTTCCTATTTTAAACAGTGGATGTCGCACAAGAAGAATAGAAGGTGTATTCCTAATAGACAACTCAAACTAGAAAGTTTTTGCCTTTAATTGTTACTTTTTGGTGTTTTAAAAGGCTGTTTTTAACATTTTGCATGTCTTCTGTGGTTATACTTAACTTAAATGCTTGTAAAATTACATTTCTCTTCAGACCGCTGCTCTTTCTCCAGAAGGAAGAGCTGCAGCCTTCTTGGGGAGAGCCACTGATGTGAAAAGTTACAAAAATAGGGACCACTGATCAAAACGTTTGAACACACCCCCATAGACACCTTGTATGGTGAGACACCAGTCATGGGGACAGAAATGTTGCTATAAAGAAGTTGTCAGAAGGAGTTTTATCCTCTTCAGCTCGAGTATTTATCACAAATTGTTTGGAAACCTAGAATTCCTAATCCTGTTTTTTGTTGCTGTAATGGGGCATTTTCATTTTTCCAGCTATTAACATAGTCTTGTTTTCTAGAGAAAGGCCACAGGGTTTGCAAGATTTAAGGTTGTTAACTGTTAAAAACTAATGTTGTCCGTTAGTGCATTGTTTTTATATATTCATATATTTCTGTCTTTGATGCACAGTACTGAAAGATGTTATTCCATGCAGGAAACTGATGTGAAGGTACATATTTTAGTATTGCGACCTCTTTATTTTGCTGAGATGCACTTTGCCAGATGGATCCTTTGTTCTTCATACCCTTACTTCTTCAAAGGATATTACCCAGTGACCCTTTAATGTGCTGCTTTTATCATTCTGCTATTATTTACAATGTCCTGCAGCAAATGGTCAATTTATCTGGTACTGATCTGGGAAACTTTCCTTTGCTTATTGCTTATCACACTATGGATGCAACTATGTGTCGTCTTTCTCTCAGATAGGTTTCGTGTGGAGTTATTTTGACTACAGACTCTATTAACTTACTTATGAGTTAAAAAGATGTGAAAATGTGGGACTCAGCATCAGCAGACAGACATTTTAGTCCCTGAAAAAGTAGTGCAGTAAATCAGCTGATGGCTTGCTAATACAGGCCTTTCAAGTCAAATAGGTGCAGAAAACCCCAAAAAAACTTCACAGTAGGGACAAATTCGATCAGTAAAGTTTCGACTAGTGAGAGAACCTTTTTTACAGAGGAGGATTTCTGAGAGTAAAACTTTATTAAGATTTTCTTTGGCACACTAGTATCCTTTATTTTTATTTTTTCTAACATAGGCAGCCAGGATATGGGATGGAGAAAGGGGGAGACATGCAGCACAGGTCTCTGGGGTCGGGACTCAAACATAGGACACCCTCCGAATATAGGTCACACGATCTACCGCTACACCACACGCTGCGCCCCATGAGAAAAACTTTAATCAAACTTCTTGATTTAAAAAAAAGAGCTGTTCATTTAATAATGCTGCAGCTGTAGTGGAGTCATGTCAGTGGGTGATCTCCGACGTGTCTTTTGACCTGGTCTGACCTGGTCTGAGACTCAAGTGCAGTGAACAAACTTTTTCTCAAGCTATCAAAGATGAAGTCATAGGTATATAAGCCACAGATAGCAGCCCCTGTGCAAGGGTGTGTTTGATTTATTACCCCGGTACATCGTAAGCTGTAAGGTGCTAATGATTCTTTAAAAAGCTGTTCATGTTAGTTGCAGCTTCGTCATAATATAACATGGATTTCTCTCAAACTGACCTCTGTAATAAATGTAATATTACACAACAATATTCAAAATAATTCACTGCAGTTCAGAACAACCTTTTTACATTTTGATTGAAATATTTTAATGAAATGAAATAGACATTGGATGTTAATTGATTTTTTATTTTTTACCATTTCAACATTTGCTTGGTGAGATGATGCAGTGTTACTTTGTCTGCACCCGAACCAGCACTGGGATTTCTTGGAAAGCAGGGCAGGTTTATTTGTCTATTTCAGCAACAACAGAATTATAAGTGCTTTATATGATGAAAACATAGGAAAGAATTGAAATATTAAATAAGTGATGGACGTAATATTAACATTTTGGAGAGGTCCAGCCAGTCTTATCTCGAATTCAATGGAGACTATGTGGTGGAAGATTAGGGTGATGGGAAAGGTGCCTTCAAACTTCAAAGACCTGGAGGTCCAAAGATATATGTTCAAAAACCCTTATAGACTGTGTTATTTTCTTTTTATATATAGTAGGTAGACATTTGTGGAAGTGTTACTCCTAGTCATCCAGGTCAGAAGCAGGTGATGAACGAACTTGTTTGACTTATGTTTGAAATTTGTTTGCAAAAGGTTAACGCCTGACAATGAGGTTGATTTGTTCTAGTTTGTTCTGACCTAGAATGATCCCTGACAGAAACCTCGGTCTTCTCACACGTTGTGGGATGTGTGTAAGGCTGTAGTCACACCCGGTCAAAAGAGGAATTTATTAAAACAATTCGATGTTGAGGACAAAAATATGTAGATAAATTTTTGAAATATACATACATATCATAACTTAATTCCATGTATGAGCTTTAGATCTATCAGGAAAATGAAAGCAGACTCTATCCCTCTAACAGCTACCAGCTTTGACAACAGAAGAGCACAGACAGACATGTGGCACACAGACTAGAACCCTTTTGTTACAGCTGCTCTTTTTAATATGTTGAAATATTCTCATGATGAAGTTTGTTCTTTGAACACAGTTTCATCATGCAAATGATAAAAGCACAAGCCAAGCAGGACAAAGGCACAGAGTTTCATCTTGGAATGAGTATAAAAGATTACTCCTCATGATTATTTTAATTTAAATTCTAGATTCTGCCGATTATAAAGGTTTGCAGATGGAGACTGTGATGCTTTTACATCCCCTCTAAAGTTTTTCAGCAATATTGAATTGCTGGAAAATGTACATAGTTACGTATTTGAAATAGCTCTTTCTTGTATTTGCTTTTATGGCTCTGACAGCTGAGCCTCAGGGGTTCCAAAAACATTATTGTTTATTTCTTTCCAGTTAGATGTGGAAAATGTTCCACGGAGCCACAGGCGTCTGCTTGGCTTATCTAAGTTAACTTTCTGCCCACACAAAAGGTATCTCACGGCGATTTAGTTTCACTACAACACAAATCTAAATGAGCGAACATGTTGAAAAGTTTGGACAAAGATAGATGTTCAATAAACCGAAGTTCAATCCCATTTTGAGCTGGATGGAAAAAGTGTATGACGTTGCACCAGCACAAAACTTCTGTTGCTTGCGCAGAGTGATGTATGGAGGGGGTTGTAATGTTTTTCATGAAGTGGATTTTTGTTTTTGTTTTTTCTGCATTGTTTCACTGCATATTAGGCATACCACATGATGGAGAAGCTGGTTGCCTACACGTACCAGGGCAGATTTGCCCTACAAAAGGATATCTGGAGATGGTATCCTAATTGCTTGACTGACTTTGTTATATCAGGGTTGCTTGTAGACAGGTTGCATTAATAAAATATGAACCTGTGTTTGACCTTCAACCTTTTTGATTATTTGTGTGTGCATGACTATGCACATGTGTTTGTGTGTAGAGTAGGAGTGTGTGTTAGTTTTACTTCATTTTTCCTTTAGTGTTTTTTCGTTTGCTTGCTTGTTTGTTTTATGCCAAAACGCTGTGCTGGCGAGTTTTGTGGGAACATTACAGAACAAATCACTCCGTTTCTGTAACATCCCTTGAAAGCGAAGCAGCACCCCTTCGCTTCCAGTGTCAATTGCAATTTTAGCTCAGAGGAGTGCTACGAATCCATGTTAAGCAGACAAACACATGAGCTGAACATGTGAACATCTTCAACTTGAGTCAAACTGTTAGAAGATTAGCAGGACTCTGATGAACTAGAGTGCAGGAATTCAATTCAGGTGTGTTGTACTAGGGACACATTTAAAAGTTGCAGGGCGCCAGCCCTCAAGGATTGGAGTTGGACACCCCTGATCTAGGAAGTAAAGATCCTTATCTTAACTCTGAGTTTTCCAAATTGTTGCTTTTATATTTAAATCCACCATTATGCACAGATGTTAAATGCTGAAAACACGACAACTTTGCTCTATTTTGTTCAGCCTCTCTGTAACCTGTCTCACTCTTTCTTACTTTTTCACAGCCTGTAAACAGGAGGTATTTTTCAAAATAACTTAGAAAATACTGTAACTATAACAGTGAGTTATTTTGATTCAGTAACAATGTTCACATCAAAGAGTGTTAGATAAGGTTGCTAGGTCCTCTTTGTATGTTGAATTCATTGATGGAATAATAATTAGATTTTCTGGTTTTGGACCAGCTGGCTGGGATGAAGAATTAAAAAAATGGCTGATTCTCTGTGCATATCTAGAATAAAATCTAGAATAAATTACTTTGTAGATTTGTTACATTCATATAACCCTTGAATTGGAAAATGCCTGCCAGGCTATATTTCCTCGAAGCAAAGGTGTTACACTAGATAAACTTTTACCTTTGCACAGGAATGAAAATTGATTTCAATGCAACATCAGTTTAGCCATATACCTTTAATTTACAGTTTGGCACACATACATCCACATAGGAGGGCTGTGCAGTGTCCCACTTTAATTCAATTCAGTTTTTTTACACAACACCATTTCACAAAATATGTCGTCTCAAGACACTTCACGAAGAAAAGTAAATCAGTCAGTAAATCAGTCAAATCATACAGATTCCATGTCAAGTACATGCATACCAATTAATCTTAATTATTAAACAGTGCAGTCAAATTCTGTTTATTATTGAAATTAGGTGAAAAGTTTTCTATTTAAGGAAACCCAGCAGATTGCATTGAGTCATTGACGTGCAGTTTTCACTCCTCTTGGAGGAGCATGTAGTGACGACAGTGGACAGTCGCTTGCATTGACTTTGCAGCAATCCCTCATAATGAGAATGTACGAAGCGACCTAGGAAAGCAAAAATGCCTTTTAACAGGAAGAAACCTCAAGCAGAACCAGGCTCAGTGTGAGCGGCCATCTGCCACGACCAACTGGAGGTTTGAAAGAACAGATCAGAGACGCAAAAAGAACATAGAGGCACTGATCCACGAGTACTATCTATGAGATAGAAAAGTAAAGCGCTTAATGTCGTAGAAGCTCCTTTACTGGCTTCATCAAGAAGAGAGAAAAACAGCTAAGTAGATAAGTTCTGAGCCAGTTTTCAATTATATAGGATAACAGAGCACATACAGTTAGTCATAGTAAAAGCTCAGTCAATAAAAATGTCTAGGAGAGAGAGAGGGTTAAACACTGAAGGATAGGGCAAGTGTATCACCAACAGAAGAATATTAAGTTGTTAGCAGCAGCAGTAGCTCAGCCAATGCCCCTCCTCCAGGAAGGTGCCACAGCTAAACACAGAGCCAGGCCAGGTGAAGAGAGAACTTAAAGTTAAATGCTCAAATAACAGCAAATAAAACAGAATTGGAGAGTAGTAGGAGAATGTAGCACAGTGAAAGAAAGTGGTTATAATGTCCTCCAGCAGCCTAAACCTGCAGTATAACTACAGAGATAGCTCAGGATAACCTAAGCCACTCTAACTATATAGCCTTATCAAAAAGGAAAGTTTTAAGCCTAGCCTTAAAAGTAGACAGGGTGTCCGCCTCACGGACTAAAACTGGGAGCTGGTTCCCCAGGAGAGGAGCCTGATCTGCCTCCCATTCTACTTCTAGAGACTCTAGGAGCCACCAGTAAACCTGCAGTCTGAGAACGAAGTGCTCTGTTAGGAACGTATGGAACAATCAGATCTCTGATGTATGATTGAACTAGATCATTAAGGGCTTTATATGTGAGAAGGAGAATTTTAAATTGTAATCTGGATTTAACAGGGAGCCAATGAAGGGAAGCTAAAATAGGACAAATATGTTCTCTCTCTTTAATTTTCATCAGCTCTTAACTGCATTTGTTGACATTCTGATGGTAAAGAATTACAATAGTCCAGCCTTGAAGTAACAAATGCCTGAACTAATTTTTCAACGTCAAGGGGGAAATGCCAAAAGGCAATCGTAGAAACTTGTTTATTATGGGATTTTATTGACATGTGCTGGTCAAAAATAACACCAAGATGTTTTACTTTATTACCAGAGGCCAATCTAATGCCATCAAGATTAAGTGATTGGCAAACCAGTTTCTTTTTCAGAGACTTCAAAGACAACAACAGTTGGTTGGACTGCAGCAAGAAGTTCCTGGTTTCAAATCCGGACCTAGGGTCTATATTCATGGAGTTTTCTTTTTTTCCCTGTACATGCATGGGTTTTCCCCAGGTACTCCTGCTTCCTCCCACAGTTTAACATGACATGTTAAGTGATTTGTCTAGATTACCTTCAGGTATGACTATGTGCATGGTTGTTTGTCCTATGTGTCTCTGTGTTACCCAGTGATGAAATGATGGAAAACTCTGCCTTTTGCCCAATGACTGCCTAGGATAGGCACCATCTCTACCGTGAACCTGCACTGACAAGCAGGGATAGACAATGAATAAACAGGAGTTAAAATAGTCAGTTGAAAAAAAATGCTTAAACATTTGCCAAATTTATGTTTATATAACACAAAGTTTTAAGAAGTAACAAGAAATTTGTTCATCATTTCATACATATTTAAGATATTTAATGATCCAAATTTCATTTCTCTATCATTGATTTTAGCTTTCATGTGATTTTAGCTTCCTTTTTAGACGTAGGAGATCAGATGTAGAAGTAGCACATGGAGTGCATCATCAGTCACAGCTCTTGAAGTCAAAGCAGAAGGACTTGTTTAGGAAACCAAATCATTGTGCAGTGTCTGAGTTTTATCTTAAATGTTTACCACATTATCAGGATACAGGTTTCCAGGCAGAACTGCTTTGCCTTTTTGTAAGGAGAATGTTAGATGCTAGCATTCCCAGTACCTCCAGTTATGGAGATGTTGCTATGGAGCCAGTCAAAATCAAAAACACAGCAAGGTTACAAGCAGCTGTAAATAATCCATCATGTTGTTTAAAGTATAACCATAAGCAGAAAAAAGCAGTTGGAGTTGCAGGTAAGTTCTGAACTGTGCTCGGCTAATGGTTCTGCTACGACACATACTGCATTCTGTGCAGCTACTAAGCTGATGGCCAACCAGCTTCTCCTCTATACCAAGTTGACTATTATCTTCCATAGATCACTGAACCTTGTCTTAATCTTTATAGGGAGAAAAATCCATTGGTAAAAAATGTTTTAAAAAAAACTTTCCTATTGTAAGACATATGTATACTATATATGTATGCCTCAGTTTCAGATGCCTGGACAGTTTTTTTTTTCTTTTTCTTCTTGGATGTTTATATAGAACAGTCTGGTTCTGCTCAGTTTTCCACGTCTGTGAGTCAAAGCAGCTTTCAGCCTGTTCAAACTACACTTCTTGCGGTGAGGGCTGTAGACACCCAATATTTTAACACTGGCAAATTGTCAGCATAAAACTGTGCTGTAGCTTATGTCACAACCAGAATCCTAAAGTGTTTTGTATGATGATAGGAGGCTGAAAATTAAACTTTTTATGATTAGGCCAGATTGTAATGTAGCAAAAGGTGGGGGGTGGTAGGTGGTTGGTGACTGGTGGCTGGTGCCTTTCTCAAGTGTCCATTGGGCGAGAGTCCATCACAGTGCACATTAGCGATCATTTTTAAAATAAACAATATTCCATATATTCAGCCTAGGAAGACCTTTTTTTCCACTGCAAACCACCATAATTTTAGATCCGTGCAGATAACCAATTGAAGTCAGTTGAGACGGTGAACAGGCTGACTAATCTGCAGCAGAGTTTTAATATAGAGGAGTAAGGGACAGCCGGTCAGATAAACAGAGCGACTGCCTTTCCACTCCCAGTGATCCAGCTCAGATCTGCCTGTAAGCGTCTGCCAAGCCAACGTTTTCCCAGGGTCCGCTTGTTATGGGACAGAAAAGAGAATCTTGGAGTCCATGTCTGTCAGCAGCCACAGTATCATTGCGTTTAGTTGCTCAATGAGGAAGAAACAAGTGGAAGTGAAGGAAAAATGTGGCGAAGGTCCCCCCGGTGCAGAGCTCGGTACTTTGACTTCAGTGAGGAGGCGGTCAGCAGAGCACACCTTGTTGCTCCCAGGTCACCTTTAAACTACCTTATCTGTATTATGTCTTTTGTTGTTCTGTGATGTTTCTGTCTTCTGACCAACCAGTGTGGACTATATAAAACTTAGTTTTTTTTTTAATTTATTTTAGGCAGGTACTACATTGTCTAAATATCCCATAATTATGTGTTGCAAAGGGTAAGTGGTAGATGTTTCTTCTCTTGAATCTGAGATTTCATAATATTTGTAGTTAATCCCGGATTTACAGAAATTGTATTTTAATATGGCGGCTCCTGCTTGTCTCAGATTAGGAGATTAGATCTCCATGGGGTAAGCAATGTTTTTGAAAGCAGGGGATTTTAATGACGCACAGGACAACATAGATCACACTGGTGGTCCTGCATGCGGTTATTCACGATTTTGCACATTTCCCATTAATCCGTGCTTCTCTGGCAGAGGTGTAGGACTTTGCGTCCCAATGGCTCAGTTAATCTCAGATATAGCAGTTATGACAGCAGTGCCAGTAAATGTCAGGTAAATGCTGATATGCTGCATATATTTGCTGTACATAGATGATTTTGTCAAGTTGTTTTGACTTAAACAATACACTGAACTGTTTACATTTTTTCTTTCACATTCTTTTTTTCGAACTCATGGTTTGTTGCGTCTGTTGGCTCCTCTGAGTGCTGAGACTCTGACCTTTCAGTTTAAACTTTTGCCCTCCTCATCTGGTTACATAATATCTTGTACTCTCCTCCTGCTCCAGCTCCCTGGTGATGAATAGATTATCTGTCTGTGCCTCGGCACTGGCTCACTGGGTCATTCAGCTGTTTTGAAAGGCAACTGCAAAGTTATTTCACTGCAGTCACATCTACAAGGTTTTTGGGTATTACTTTACCAGCTTTAGACATGCAGAGGCTAATTTTCATGTCCATTCTTCTTTGCATATCAGCTTAGAATCTGTGAGATTGAATAAAGTTTTTGTGAATATCAATTTTCAAGTCTTGACAAAGATTTTCAGTAGGATTTAGACCAGGATTTTGACTAGGCCTATCAAACACATGAATATGCTTTGGTCTAAAATATTCCCTTGTAACTCTGGCTGTATGCTTAGGGTCGTTGTCCTGTTGGAAGGTGAACCTGCAGCCAGTCTCAAGTCTTTTGCCGCCTCTTACAGGTTTTCTTGCAAGATTTTGCTCTATTTTTAGTTCAATCATCATCTTCTTATCCATTTTGATCAGCTTTTCTGTTCCTGCTGAAGGAAAGCATCCCCACTGCATAATGCTGTCACCATCATGTGATGGTGATGTGTGTTGTGCGTTTTTCACCAAATGTTGCATTTTGCATAAAGACCCAAAATTTTCCTTTTCCTGTCGTCTGACCAAAGCATTGCTTTTTCTTGTGTCCCCTACAAGTCTTGTAATAAACTGCAAGCGGGACTATTCTATGGCTTTCTTTTAGCAATTGCTTTTTCCTTTTGACATATTCATTTAGTTCAGATTTGTTAAGTGCAAAACAGATTCACCCACTTGAGCTGTGGATCACTGTAGCTCTTCCATAGTTACCATTGTTTTCTTTGCTGCTTCTCTTAGAATAGCTCTGCTTGCCTAGCCTGCCAGCTTAGGGGGATGGTCATGTCGGAAGGTTTCCAGTTTGCCCGGTTTACTATTTCCAGTGTTAGATGTTTAATGCTTGGGACATTGTTTTATAAAGTCTGTTTTGAAATGTTTACACAACTTTATCCTTGACCTGTCTCCTGTGTTCATTGGGCTTCATGCTTTTGTTTTTTCCAAAAAACCTTCACTTTTGTAAGGCACTGTATGCAGTTATCTGTCCACAAATATCTGAACAAAGTCACTTAAAGTAATTATTACACAATGATGGAGAGAATTTAAAAGCCAGATGGATTTTTTTATTCAAAATCATAAAAATTGTTCTTTGTTTTTCTCCTCTCAGCTTTGAGGTTGAAAATGGCCCGTCACTGTGCTGCAGCCCGTCAGACCCGCAGGCCTCCCCGGGCTCAGGTCTGGTACTGCACCCCAACCTAACAGGTCACGGTCAGCGCAGAGAGTCCTTCCTCTACCGCTCTGACAGCGACTACGAATTATCACCAAAGTCCTTGTCTCGAAATTCATCCATTGTTGGAGAACTGTGAGTTGTGTATATATAAATGGCAGCACATTTCTTATCAACCATAAACTTGTTTGAAGTAAAGCGATAAGCCTTTTCTTTTTTCACATTCCTTTTCAGGCATAGCGAGGACCTGATTGTAACTCCATTTGCCCAGGTAAGGGCTGATCCCAAGTCAGGAAATCTACAAAAGAAAAAAAAAAACACAACTCTGACAGATTTAAAACAGGCTTGAGGCCTCAGATGCAAGGGCTTATTGCAGCAGACATCCTAACTTCCTTAAAATTAACTTTTCTGCCCTCTGGTGGATTTGCATTAATATAACAAGATTGAAGGGCAAACCAAAGGTTTATTTGTCTCCAGGATATTCAGTCCAAATTTGTTATTAAAATTAAAATTGTTTTGTGTGTATTGCACATAAGATTGGATTGCAACACTCACTCCTGCACTAGATTTAGTGTTTCAAAATATTCAAAATATTGCTACTATTTTGTTGCTAATACATGTTCATCTTTTAAATAAGGTCAGGCAATCTTTCCTGACCCTTGTCACATTTCTTATATTCCTATCATGTAACTTTCCTTTTAGGAATAAAATAAAAAAATATGCTCCTTTTCACAGATTTCTGATTTGACCCGTACATTCTACCGCTATGTATTCATTTTTGCTTGCTTTTTTTTAGGTTCTGGCAAGCCTACGGACAGTTAGGAACAATTTCACTACCTTGACAAATGTACAATGTGTATCTAATAAGTAAGTAAACGTATTTTGTTTTACAGAATGACTTTATGTTCTAAACCAAACCTGTTTTTTTTTTTTTGTTGTTTTAATAGAATTCTTTTTTTTTTGTGCATTTTTCGTAGTAAAGTTGCTGGTATTTTAGCCATTTCACTAGGGGGCGCTAAAGCATAATAAATACACTAAATGCTAAAGTTCAGTTACAAATTGTTGCTTGTGTTAAACCATGCATATTGTTAGTGATATGTAGAAATGAAAACCCTATGAGTCACAGGGCTCAATCTGATCGCACATATGGGTCTGTATCTATGGTTGCATCAGGCCCACCAGAGGTGGATACTGTGTCAATGCAACCTCAGAGAGAAAGGTCACTGTAGGCCTGTGATGGGTTCAGAGAATCAAGAGAGCAGCTGTTTAGTGCAATGACGACAAACATTGTTGCTGAAAGAAAGTTAGCACGAAGAAGGAACTGAAACAGCAGGTTTCAGATATGTACAGGCACACAACTATCCTTTGCAAATCTGAAAATGACAAAATAAATATTAAAATATATGTTCATTAAATAGGTTTTAGCTTGGACATCTTTCATTAACATTGATTAATATTTATCCCATCATGGTTAAAGTCTGTAACTTCTACAGTTTTATTAAAAGATAACAAAACTGTCTTTAAAAAATAAGGCTACCAAGTAGTATATTTTTCAGTGAAATCTGGACCAAGCAAGCAGCGCCGTGGGGATTGTGTTCTTTCTCTTATGTTAACATAATTCAGCCTGCACTGCCCTGCTACAGGTTTTAGAAAATAAGTGTCGATGACTACACAACCAACTGAGTTATTGACTACAATGGGTGTAACAACTAATTCAGTTCACAATACAAGACAATATACATCAGTGAGCTCATGAGAACAAGATGAGAGTTCAACAAAATTTCTGAAAAAAATAAAAAATCCCCAAATTCTTATTTTCAGAAGTACAGTGATAGTTTCCCAAATGAAGAAATGTGTTTTTAAGAATTTGTCATCAGCGTAGAATGATTTAGTCTGCTTTGATCAGTCTTAATATGGATGATTTCTTGCTTTTCTCATTCGAAGGTGGTCTTGATGGGAAAAAACATTGAAAGTTGTAATTTTGGGTTTTCACAAATAGAATAAATCTTAAATTGTGTCTATATAACAGGGAACTAAAGATCTAAAGTAAGGGTCTCAAAAACAGACTGTCAAGCCCGAACAACTGACCCTCATTTCCTAGGCTTTATAACTAGACAAAGTCATGCTGACAGCAACTGGATTGCACTTCATTTCAGGGTGTTTTAATATTTTGAGATCTTGTGACATGCAGGCCAAAGAACTCTTGTTGGTTGTCTTACCTTTGTAGAAATGTCAGCCATGTCATGTAGAAATGCTCAGATGACTCTGCAGTTGTGGAGGGTGTCAGTGGTGAACTTATGTAGAGAACTCCTGTAGAGCTGTGGAACAGCAACTTTATTGGAGATACTTGTGCTTTTTGGAGGAACCTATGTAGACTGAAGCTGCTTTCAGAAGAGATGGAAGACATGAAGACTCTCAATTTCTGGCTGTTGTCTTTGACAGCATTTTAGACTTGAAATAGACTTATTGCAAAGTTCCTATCATACACAGGCATACTGACCCCATCTACTGCTTACCAGTGTGTGTATTCTGATAGTAAACGGTTTGACATCAGTATACACGCAGTATAAATCATGCAGCCACAGTTATGCCTAGGTAATAGACTCATGTAGAATCGGTGCCCCACATTGCACGGTGACCTGGTGCCTGCTGGTATCCACAGTTTTATTGAACACTGTGATTACGCTGTATGATTTGGATGTGTAGTACAGTATATGAACACTCCTAATCGAAAGCATCAACTCCAATGACCTTGTGGAACAAATAGCTCTCAATCCAACTGTGCATTTCCATGTCCTGGCAGTAAGCCCAGCATGTTTTAGAAACTCCAGCGTGGCAGCCACCTGCTGCACATGCTTTGCCCAAGTGTCCCTGTGGATGATGACATCATCCACATAGCTGGAAATGGACAGTTATCCCAAAAGGATTCACACCTCTGACTGATTCAGGTTTAAAGTAATCTTTTAATTTTACTAAAATGTCTCTTCTGACTAAAAGTAATAACATTTTGGAGTGACCCAGACAAAGTCCCAACTTAAATCTAAATCTGAATCTGTGGGGGGACCTAAAGATTAGGGCAATGGCAAGAAGGCCTTCATAAAGTTAAATTAGAATATAATTGAAATTTTCAGTTATTTGAGTAATTTATTTGAAAAGCTGATACTCATATAGATTCGTTATACACAGAGTGTTATAATTCTGAAGTTTATTTTTGTAAAGTTTGATAATTAAAGCTTAGAGCTATTGATACCAAAGATTTAGTTTTCCACAAGATTAGAATACATCATAAGGTGTATAGCGCACGACCCACGTAGGGAGGCCTTAGTCCTTGACGCAGCCATCATGGGTTTGAGTCCCAACCCGTTGACCTTTGCTGCATGTCTTCCTCCCTCTCTCTCCCCATTTCCTGCCAGTTCAGATTTAGAATAAAAAGAAAAATAATGGTCAGTAGTGGTGCAAAAACACAATAAAAAAAAGAATACATTATAAGACCAATAAAAAACATATTTTACACAGAAACGTGGGCCTGCTGAAAACTATGTCCACAATATATGCAAAGTACAACATATTAGCTCAATACTTGCTACTCAGTACATGCTAATTTTGCATGAATTACTACTGCAGTGCAGCATGAAATGGAGGTGATCAACTGTTGGGTCTGCGGAGGTGTTAATGAAGCATTGGTTGCTTTAATAGCATAATTTAGCTTATCTGCATTGGTGGCTCTGGTGTCCTTCTTCTTCCTCTTGACGATACTCCAATATATTCCCTTTTCAAAATGAGGGTAAATATGTGAGGATCCAAATATTCCAGAGCCTACAATGTCTTAACATATATTTTCCATTTAACATGTAACATCGAAGGGTCTTTGCCACTTGGTGAAATTGTTGGAGCAGGAACAAAAAGCAATACAAGTCCCAGTATAAACTGCCTGATATATTACAATATACACTGCTTTAAAAACTTAAAGGAACACTTTGAAAACACATCAGATCTCGACTGGAATAAAAATGCTGCTGGATATCTATACTGACGTGGAATGCTTAATGTGTTAGGAACAGAAGAATGCCAAATCATTTGATGAAAATGATTATTAACCCACAGAGGGCTTAATGCAAAGTCACTGAGGAATTTAAACTAAAAACAGATGCAGCAGGCTGGACCGATTTGCAACCTGGTGGTGTCGGATGGACCTAAACATGATGTCCCAAAAATGTTCTGTTGGATTTATATCAGGGGAGCATGGAGGCCTGTCAATAGTGTCATTTCCTTCATCCTTCAGGAACTGCCTGCATACTCTTGCTACATGTGGCTGGGCATTATTATGCATCAGGAGGAACCCATGACCCACTGCACCAGCAAAGGGTCTAACAAAGGGTCTACGGATTTCATTCCAATACCTAATGCCAGACCCACACTGACCCGTCACCAAACCGATCATGCTGAACAATGTTGCAGGCAGCGTAACGTTCACCACAGCTTCTTCAGACCCTTTCATGTCTGTCACATGAGCTCAGAACAAACCTGCTCTCATCAGTGAAAATAACTGGGCTTCAGGGCTGAACCTGCCAATTCTGGTGTTCTCTGGCAAATGCCAGTTGAACTCCACGGTGCCGGGCAGTGAGGACAAGGCCTACTAGAGGATGTCAGACTCTCAGGCCACCCTAATGAAGTCTGTATCTAATGGTCTGGTCAGAGACATACAAGTGGCCAGCTGGAGGTCACTTTGTATGGCAGTACTCATCATTTTACTCCTTGCACTAAGGAGCAGATACTGATTCTGCTGATGGATTAGAGACGTCCAACGGCCCTGTTCAGCTCTCATTGAGTAACTGCCCGTCTACTGGAATCTCCTCCATGCTCCTGAGACTGTGTTGGGAGACACAGCAAACCTTCTGGCGATGTGACGTATTGATGTGCCTTCCCACCCTGGTGGACCTGGGCTGCCTGTGCAACCTCTGTAGGGTCCAGGTATCCCCTCATGCTACCAGTAGTCAAATGCAAACTAAAAAAACAGTCAAAAACAAATGAGGAGGGAAAAAATATCTGGGGACTAAACCTGCAAAACCATTTCTGTTTTTGGGTTTCTTACTGTTGCCCCTTTAGTTCATCTGTTGCTAATTTCATTAACTCTAAAACACTGATTAACAACCCCCTCTACTACTGAACTGACCTGGTTAATATTCCAGAAGTTCCCCTGACTTGATGTTATACTCTGATTAAAAAGTGTTCCCATCTATAGCTGCTAGCTGTGTATCAAACATTGCGCTTTAGTTCAAGGACAAAATAAACTCCATTTTTGTTTTGTGCGGATGCATTCCTTACTTTTTTCTTTATTCATATCCAGATCCCCATGTAGTGTCTAGCAAAAGACAAGGGATAAAATCTTGTAGACCTTTATAGAAGATGATTAACATTTTAATCCAAAAAATAGCATGTTAAACATTTTTCAGTTGATTATTTAGAAGGATATTAAAATGTTTATCTGTTTTAGACCAATCAACTCCTTCTTATAATTGCAGACTAGCTTCTTGCAACATTCTTTGCAGCTTTATAAGATTACTTTAAACCTAAAACCGCCAGGGGTATGAATTCTGGGCCAAACTATAGCTTTCTGCACATTTCATGCACTTGTTGCATCTAGATGTTTGGGTGTAAGTGAAGCAATGTTTGCATCATCTGATTGTATTGTACCATTCTTCTTTTTAGTATATCTTTTGCTCGGATGCAAATTTCTTGTTTGTTTTCTTGTTACAGAAGGTCCCCTGTTGTAAATCAACCTTCAGTCACCAAAGTCTGTCTCTCAGGTAAGTTTACTCCCCTTCTAACACAACAAAACAACGTCACAGTGAATTTTGGTAATTGGTTATAACTTCAACAAACTTTAATCTGTAATTTCTTTATCAACTTCACTGTGCTCAGACATTGTATGTTTTCAATCCTATGAGTTCTAATAGGTAGAACACCTAGACTTTACACCATTACGTATTTAAAATGTTGTTCATGCTTTTATACCCAAGACACCCTCACCTGTCCTCAGCAAATACTCATTCCCTCACATGTTTTAAAATAAATAGCCTTTGTATAATAATACTTCAATAAAGGGGATGAACAGAGTTCCCAGCTGGTTTCTGGCTCAGGAAATGTCACCGTCAAAAATATCGGGTGTTGTCTTCACATGTATAAACCTGGTCATACAAGTTCTGACAACTTACAAGTTCAGCTACTCTAGGAGAGCTTGACAGTTAAAACTAAATAAGGATCCAGAGTTTAGCAAGCCACAAAAAACAACTTTGATAAATTAAAAAAAATAATTTGTTGCATAAGTTTGAATTTATGAATTTTCTTTAACTCTTTTGTCTCAATAAAAACACCCCCAGTAATATTTGGAAGAATGGCTCATAGCAAGTTGCAGAGAAACCACAATCTCTTTCTGTAGGCATCTACAAGGTGTTGTCAAAATTCTGGCCAGATGTCTTGACCACTCTTAAAATATTAGTTATACATTTGTATCTTGAAGCACAGTCAAGCAAATCAGTAAGTTTTCAGGATGATTGAAGACGTTGCCATGCTAGAAGCTAAATGTTTTATCCATTGCAAAACCAATTTTGCTTGCTTTTGGGATCATTTTCCTGTAGAAACACCTGACTGTCCAATTCTCGCCCACGTACCTGTTGATTAGCAGTGAAACAGAGCATCAGCATGATGCCGACACCACCATGCTTGACAGTTGGTAAAGTGTGCACAGGTTTGGAGCAGGTGTTTATTTTTTGGTCTGCACTCTCTCAGTCTATGGGCATGTAAAATAGTCCTCAATGTGGACGGTGATACTGGTGTTCCAGATGATGGTTTGGTTGTTCTTGGATTGTTTCTGAACATTCTGGCCAATTTTCTTTCAGCTGAGGGTGACAGTTTGGGTCTGTTGGTTTAAACTTGGACACAGTTGGTCATTACAGCAGGACAGTGAACCCAAACAAGCTAACTAAGCTTTATTAAAAATATGTGGACTATGCTTAAATTCCAGGTCTCTGATAGGGAACCAACCACTTTAAATGAACTTTACTAATTCTGCCAAGGGAACTTGTCAAATATCCAGCTAGAGTTATGTTGCTGGCAACTAAAAGCATTCAGTGGAGTTTCAACTTGCCAATGAAAATATTAAATATTATGTTTATATTAATATCAATATTAAACACCTCAATTATTTTTAACATTCCTGTCCATTATGAACGAATGCACACTTCTGAACGGTAGCTTGTTCGTGTTTGATTCACTTGAAGAATGTAAATAAATAAATAAATAGATAAAAATCTGCATTTTTTAACAAAGTGTAACCTTTGAAGGAAGTTCTTTCATTGCACTAGAGGGATAACACTGTATATGTTCACTGTGGGCCTATTTTATGCATGCAAATGCTGCAGGGTTTGCAGAAAAACTCTTCTTGTCTTGTAGTATGCACAACCAGTGCTATGCTTGTGTTTTTTGATGTGTGCAAATTAATCATTTGAGTTGTCTAGGCTTAAATAAAGTATGGCTCAATGACGGGAAAAAAATTCCATGCACAGACTTTTCAACAATAAAAACAGGAAAGCATGCAGATGAGAACTGCAGAATAATAATTGGCCTTACAGTCAAATCATGTTTTTGTAAAAGACAGGAAAGACGAGTGACAAAGGTGCGGGAGGGAGGCTGAAAGTT